>CM019148.1:100997530-101202390 GCA_009733165.1 Naja naja
GCGGCTTACAATCTTTGGAGCACAATCCAATGTGCTCAGCAATAGCCTTCATTCCATTGTATATGCCTGCTTATCACCAAGCGGCATTTTTTACAAAGTCCGCTTATTGCCCCCAACAATCTTGGGTCCTCAATTTACCTACCCTGAGAGGATGGAAGGCTGAGTCAACCTTGAGCCTGGTGGGATTCGAGCCTGCACTAATTGCAGGCAGCTGGAGCTAAGTGCTAGGTGTTTAACAGCCTGCACCACCAAGGCTTCTGTAAGTTATTACTTATGACCCTTTTTCACACTTACGACTGTTGCAGCATCCCAGGGTCACATGATTTACATTCAGATGCTTGACAACTGGCTCAATATAGGACGGTTGCAGTGCCCTGGGGTCATGTGATCTCCTTTTGCAACAGGGGTGGGATTCAAATTTTTTTACTACTGGTTCTGTGGGTGTGGCTAGGTGGGCGTGGCTAGGTGGGAATGGCCATGTGACTGGGTGAGCATGGTCCTTTTTTCCCCCAGCAACCCGCCTCCCAGTTTTTGGGCGTTCTGGGCCTCAGGCAAGCCTCCTGGGGAGGGGGGCATTTTTGCTCCCAGAAGGCTTTTGCCCAGGAACGAAAAAAATGGAGCCTGGTAGGGGCATGAAACATCCCCCATGCTCCATTTTGGGGCCTTCTGGGCTTCAGGGAAGCCTCCTGGGGGGTGTTTTTGCTCCCAGGAAGCTTCCCTAGTGCCCAGGAAGCCAAAAAATGGAGCGTGGGGGGCAGGGGGGCTGTGCCCCCCTCCCTCCATGTTTTGCCTTCCTGGGCCTAAGGGAAGTCTCCTGGCATAGCAGTAAGACAGCGAGAGGAATCCTGGCACAGCTGATTGTAGGAACAGCTGATTGTCGGGAGAGGGAAAAAGAAATACCTTAAGGAGTGACTGGGCAGGGAAAAACACAGTCAGTGATGTCGGGCATGCACGCGAAGTTGTGCCCATGCCCGATAAGGACTGACTGGGCAGGGAGGGGAGGGGCGACCAGGTCAGGGGTGTGGCCAGCCAGAAGTTACTACCAGTTCAGCAACCCATGCCAAATTTTTGCTACTGGTTTGCCTGAACCAGTGCAAACTGGCTGAATACCACCACTGTTTTGCAACCTTCTGACAAGCAAAGTCAATGGGTAACCCAGATTCACTTAACAACTGTGTTACTAATTTAACAACTGCAATGATTCACTTAACAAATGTGGCATGAAAAGTTGTAAAACGGGGCAAAACTCCCTTAACACATTTCTCACGTAGCAACATAAATGTTGTGGTCCATTGTGGTCACAAGCTGAGGACTACCTGTAATGACCAGCATTTCTAAATTCTACATGCAAGACTACCAGTGGAACCAATGCCACGGAGATAATGGTGTTGGATTATTCAGATGGAAGCATGATATGAAAAGCAGGGCTGCTCTAAAGTTGAACCTAATAAACTGTAAGTTGATTTAAAATTGTGCTTCAATAAAGGCAAACAGGGACAATCTACGACAATTATATGCTATAGAAGTTAGCCAAGCTTTATGATGACATTTCCTCTGGGAATGCAATCGCCAAACTGCAGGCATCCCAGTAGGATCTGAACCATGCAACTGAAGGGAATTCTCTAATCAAAAGAATCAAGGCTAAATCAAGGCTTTATCTTTATCTTTTTATATAATAATAATAAAAAATAAAAAATAAAAATATATGTTTATATATTTATAAAAACATGTAGGCTATCATTATTGTAATAGAAAGTGACATAATAAAGAAGAATGTGGACTTTTTATGGGATTCCTACAACAGACCCAAAAAATAAGGCCAAATGTCCTTAAAAAATGTCGAGCCCACACAGGGGTTATAAAAACAAAGTAAAATACAGACAAAGGAACAGACAGATTAGCCTTCCACGTTTTGATTTGCAAAGGAAAACAAGATCTATTCTGTTTAGGCTCCGTGACAGTTTTATTTTTCAGGTGCTATTGAATGCCCTAATTTAAATTTTGCCTGACTTTAAATTATTTTGCAATTTGTTCCCAAGGCAGTTATAACAGCCTTTTGGATATATTAAAGACTTGTCAAGATTTCAGTATTAAATAATGCTATACCATGAATAGCTTTCTCTAATTTCTTTTGGAAGTTTTTTTTTTTCCACCAAGAGACAAATCCTTTTTGGAACATCTGGTTTCATCTCCAGCAACAAATTCCAGAAATAAATCACAACTATGGTATAACATTAAGAGGTTGCCAATGTAGCAGCCTTTCTCAATAATCATGCTGGATGGGGGATAACAGGCACTGTGCTTCAAAAGTCTGAAATATACAAGGTTGGTATACAGGGAAAAGATACTTTTCTGAGATACATCTCTTGCATTATGAAACTTTGCCACATGTTATTTATGTAGCAATCACATAGTTGTATGACCTCATTTCTTTTCTTTTTATCTATTAAGCAATGAAAGGAATCTGCTGCCTCACTTTTTTGGAAGATAACAGGATGTTATACCATAATTCTTCTTAATTGGCTGGAACTACTCCAGAATTTCTCAACAAGAAAAGTATATGTATTTCCTTATCACTTTTTCCACTTGTTTAGGAAATGTACACTTTCATTACAACTACTCACATACCAGTTTACAGAAAAATTAAAATAACAACAACCTGTAAAATAATAAACTGAAAAATAATGAAGTAAAATTAATTAGCACAATTAAAAAAACCTAGGCTGAATGCAAAGGGTGTCTCCTAATACCAAACTGACCAAAGCCAGGTCTTCAAGCCAGGAGAAAATGCCATATGCAAACTGTGTAAACCCAAAGGATCCTTAGGAATGCAGTCTTATAAAAGTTGCTGATTTACAACTTTCAGCATTGCTGAGAATTAGCCTTTGTTGTCAGGGGCACAGAGCGTTGTTTTCCATCTCTGCTTTATCTAATTTCCACTTGTCTCTTCCTGCCCATCAGATGAACTCAGGAAATACAAAGTTCAAACGCTTGAGGCTGTAACTTCACCTATAATCCTTTCCTATAGTGACAGCAAGCTATAGGAAGACCAAGGTGTTGGTTTAAATATTAATTATTATTCTGATCCTAAAATTTACTATTAACTAAGACAAGGCCCTGGTGCAGAGGTGGTATTCAGCAGATTCTGACCAGTTCTGGAGAACCGGTAGCAGAAATTTTGAGTAGTTCAGAGAACCGGCAAATATCACCTCTGATTGGCCCTGCCCCCATCTGTTCTCTGCCTCCCGAGTCTCAGCTGATCAGCTGGGTCTCCTTTTGTTGCCCTGCACAGGAGAATGGAGCTGGAAAGTAGGTTAGTGGAGGGGGACAATGGGGATTGTACAGTATCCTTCCCCTGTCATGCCCGCCAAGCCATGCCCACCAAGCCATGCCCACAGAACCAGTAGTAAAAAAATTTGAATCCCACCAGTGCCCTGGTGGGATTACGCTCTCAAACTTTTGGGCTTTGCAGCATACAGCAGAGGACTGGGATAAGGAAGTCACTGAGGAGAAGTCAGTCATTTTTCTATCTAGGTAGTCCTCAACTTATAATAGTTTGCTTAGTGACTGTTCAAAATTACAATGGCACTAAAATAATTGACTTACAACCGTTTTTCACACTTAATAACCATTGCAGCATCCCTATGGTAAAAATGACCAAAATTCAGATGTTTGGCAACCGATTCATGTTTATGACAGTTATAGTATCCAAGGTCATGTGATTCCCTTTTGCGGCCTTCTGACCAGCAAAGTCAATAGGGAAGCCAGATTCACTTAACAACCATGTTACTAAGTTAA
The DNA here is from genome assembly GCA_009733165.1 of Naja naja. NCBI lineage: Eukaryota > Metazoa > Chordata > Lepidosauria > Squamata > Elapidae > Naja > Naja naja. The sequence continues at coordinate 101,001,329 of CM019148.1, forward strand.
CAACTGCAGTGATTCCCTTAACATCTGCTTCAAGAAAGGTCGTAAAATGGGGCAAAACTCACTTAACAACTCTCTTGCTTAGCAACAGAAATGTTGGGCTCAGTGGTGCATTTCAAATATTTTCACCACCGGTTTGGTGGGTGTGGCTTGGTGGGCACGCTTTGCGCACACATGGGCCAAATAAGCACTTTGCCCAGGCGCAGAGGCTTTCTAACTCACCTCCTGCAAGCTTGCACTCTCCCTGTCGCTTCATCAGCAGCCGCGCAGCAATCTGCTTGCTGTGCAAAGCAGCTGTGCTTCAAAAGCAGGACATAAAGGTTAGTATGTGAGCCTGGGCGGATGGGTGGACAGATGGGCCCAACAGCAGACCGTCGGAAAAAACTGGTTTGGTCTCCGCTGCTCATTGGCGCTACCAGCTTGGCAGAACTGGGCCAAACCAGTAGAATACCACCACTAGCTGGGCTCTATTGTGGACATAAGTTGAGGACTACTTATATTCTGTCTCTTCTCACAAGAGGAACCAGCCTTGCAATCATTTTCTAACTCAGAAGATAAGCCTTCTATGGACACGTTATCATTTTAATCTAACAGAAGTCTGACAGAATCTTTCATAATTCAGATCTACAGAGCACTTTGAGGCCAGGTGAATCTCGTCATAGTACAGGTTATGATTTCTAAATAAAGCTTCATTTAGAATATTACTGAGACAAGATTCTTCTATTATCCTAAGAGAGAAGTAGTACAATCACCTGCAGAAAGTGTTTTTCTCTCTTCATTTCTCCTGACCTTGTCTATCCTTATCTGTTGCGCCTGACTTTCCACATAAGTGGCACGCAGTCACTGAGGACAACATATTAATCCTCACAGCATTTGGAATCAAGTAGATAATAAAATAAAATGTCTACATTTATAAGTAAATGTACATATTAAAAGTAACATTTTGTTGCCTTCCTAGAGTACATCTAAAACTGGCTCCATTTTATCATTTAATAAAAAGCTAAGCCATGGCTATATGTTGGTCTTCATACGTTACCTCACGGCCAACCACTGTCGATCAACCATCAGATTAACTTTGTCAATGCGAATGTTGTTAGCAAAGTGTAGTCTCTTTGGAAGGTCTTTGGCCAAGTAAGCTTTAAAGTGCTGTTTTGGCTTTCGGCACTGAAAAGGTAAAAGTGAAATGCTAAGTTTTGCAGCATCACAGAATTAAAAAATAAAATATAAAAAAAACATGTTTTCAATGCAACTATTGCTATGTTGCCCATCTTACTTTCTCTGCAAAAGGACCTTTTGTAAATTCTTCAAAAAAAAATCTCTATAAACAAGAATCGGATTGATAAAGGAATGCTAGATTGCTGTTTGTTATGTGCAACAGTGAATCCAATAGGTGGATGAAATGCTCCACAAACACAGTTAATTATTTCAATATATAGGGCTCTGTGTGTGTGTTGCATGTGTTGTGTGTGTCTGTGGGTCTGTGTGTGTTATTGTCTGTCAATCTATCAGTAATTCTTGAGTTAAAACCCTAAGGAAATTAAAGTCATAATTAGTGACAGTTGCAACATGGGACATAAAACATGACTAACCTAATTTTGCAACCTTTCTTGTGGTGGTTGTTATGTTAAGTTACGTTATGTTTGAGACATTGCAAATGGCAATTTCACCCTAACCCGATTACCAAGTGCCCAAAGTGTAGCCCTATGACCATGGGGTGCTAGCTCACAAACTCAGGAAAACAGGTTAAGAATATGTAAATTTCAACCTGTTCTAGAAGGTAATGATTCATTGATCATTCAAAACTTCTCCATCCTCTAAAAATCACAGTAACAGATCTTAAGGGTTGTTTTTTTACCTAATGTAGACTGAATTTAGCAATTTTAGCTTTACACCTATCACAGATGACAATTATATGAAACAATAGTATCAACAGGATACTAGGAAAATAGTGTAATTTACTTTACCTTCCATATGATGGATACATTCACACCCAAATGTTAGGCATCACTGGTCAAAATATGTTTCAGACAAACCCCAAGTGAACAGAACCTGACACATCAACTATATGACATGGGCTTAAACATGGCAAGCTTTCTGAAAATTTAAAAGCATGCTACATGCAATTTTTTCAGGTTCAAGACAAGAAAACAAAGGGTATGATAGATTCAGAAGTCAGAGCAACCTTTCATCTTTGGTGAAAATGCTATATAATAATGCACAATGACTAAGTGGCTGAATTCAATAGCTGCAATATCTAAACTGTCCCTAGAGGTATGAGAACCGAACACAGCCATGCCTATTATGAAGTGATGCAAGATTCAGAATCTTTCATCCAACCTTCATTAGTTCATAATCTTCATTCAGTTCTATGCATAGCCTCTCTCAAAGAAAACAGCAACAATGTGCTAAAGAAATTATATTTCAGCAGTGATGCCTTCACAAAATGCTTGGATTACTATTTTCTTAGGAAGAAAAAGAATAAAAACATACTCACTGTAAGCTTTTTAACAATTGCTTCAGAATCAACTGTTTGGGAGAAAAGAAATGTTATGCAGTATATATAATGTATTACTTTCAAACATTAAACTATCAATTTGTCTTTTTCAAATATGGTGCATCAAACCCATGGTAGTTGCATTTTTAAGGTATTAAGCCTTTTTAAAATATTTATCCAATGGTATTTGCAACTGTTGGCTTTAGCTTCCATTTGAAAACCATATTTATATTATTCAGCAGTTTGCCACCAAATTTTAATGTTGAAATTTCTGGGGGTTACAGCAATTGAAAAAAAGAGATTCACATAAGCTCTTGTGGGTGGCAGGTGACATTGCCCTAAGTAAGGAAGATACCCTAGAACATTCTAGAATCGAATGTTCTACAAAGTCTCTCATTTAAATTCTACAGTTTTATGAATTTGTGGTCTAAACTTACATGTATAAAAGTCTTTTGGAACATTTTTTGATCGAATACGAGGTGCTGCACCTTCATACATAAAAAAATCAACTGTATTAAAATAATCAGTCATGTATTCTAGCCGGTTACAGGATATTGCCTCCATGCCTAAAGAAAGGAGAGGAAAATGGTAGGTAATTGAAAAAACATTGAATTCCTACGGTTGACAAAGCTCTTTATTAAAAGAGTGAAGCATAAAGCAATGTTACCATGATCAGCCAGAAGGATAAGATTGACACAATTATGCAGATTCCTTTGCTTTAGGCCTTCCATCAACATTCCCAGGGTCCGATCTGCCATTTGTAAAGACTTAATTACCTATGCCAAAGAGAAAAAGGGTAACGGGCATCTTATCATACATGTTAAATCAAAGATTGGAATCAGGTCTAGCACAATAAACAATACAATAATAAAGAGAAATCATTTTGGGGTTACAGGTTGTATTATTGATTCCTAATTTTTAATTGGATTACATTTATAAAAAGCAATAAACATTTGTATGCATTATATTCATCAGAGTAAAATATAAGTCCATCCCCCAGCACAATATTTACATAGTTGTTCTACATTGTCCAGTAATTATTTTATTGTTTATTTTATGAGAATAAATATTAAACAAGTAATATGGCAAAAATAAAAATTGACATATATCACATGACTTGCAAAGTGTCTATATTTTGTCTGCTTGTTTCCTTATTATTTTTGCCTGTTTCCTGAGTTGTGTGGGAGTGTCCATTGTAGTGTATCACTTCCTAAAAGCTCAGACTATGAGAGGACTATCTATAAAACCTAAATCACGAACCCAATTGAGCCCAAAATTTATGTTGCTAAGTGAGACAGTTGTTAAGTGAATTTTGCCCCATTTTATGACCTTTCTTGCTACAGTTGTTACGTGAATCACTGCAGTTGTTAAGTTACTAAAAAGGTGTTAAGTGGATCTGCCTTTTCCAGATTCTGACACTTTGTTTGTCAGAAAGTCACAAAAGGTGGCCATGGCTGCAGAGCTGTGGTGGCGCAGTGGTTAGAGTGCTGTACTGCAGGCTACTTCTGCTGACTGCCAGCTGCCTGCAATTTGGCAGTTCAAATCTCACCAGGCTCAAGGTTGACTCAGCCTTCCATCCTTCCGAGGTTGGTAAAATGAGGATCCAAAATTGTTGGGGGCAATAGGCTGACTCTGTAAACCGCTTAGAGAGGGCTGTAAAGCACTGTAAAGCAGTATATAAGTCTAAATGCTATTGCTACATGACCCAGGGATACTGACACTGTCATAACATATGCCAAGGGTCTGAAGTTTGGTCATCTGATTATGGGGATGCTACAATGGTCGTAAGGGTGAAAAATGGTCATAAGTCACTTTAAGTGCTGTTGTAACTTTGAGCGGTCACTAAATGAACTATTGTAAGTCAAGGACTACCTGTACAATGCAATAAAAATACTGTTTGGTGTTTAACGTGGAACAGCTTAGCTTTTACAATATATTATTCTACCAGTGGGTTTTTACATCTATCAAAGAAAAAGAAAAGAACATGTGCCATTGCTATACATTATATCTATATATGCCAACTAAAGTTTAACTTAAGCCCCACTCCTTTAAATACAGAATGAGAGAGACTGAGAGAGACAGAGAGGGAGGGAGGGAGGGAGGGAAGGAGGGAGGGAGGGAGGGAGGGAGAAAGAGAGAGAGAAGATACTTACTTGTCCACTAACAGGTCCAAATTTATGTCCAGTTGTGTCCGGTTCCTCAATATACAATGTGGAGAAATCTGGCCTGCAGATTAAAAAGAAAGACCATTATTTTAAGGAAATTTCACCTCATCCAAAGATATATTGTTAATTAACATGTTGCCCAGATAGTTTGAAATTCAGTAGTGGCTGCTATCTTCTCCTAGAGCCATGATGGCAAACCTATGGCACACATGCTGGAAGTGGCACACAGAGCCATCTCTCCGGGCACTCCAACCGTTGCCCGTTGCTCTTTCAGCTGGTCTTCACATGTGCAGGAGCGCCGGAAACCAGAAGAGCAGCACCCCAGTGTGCTCGCCAGAAACCAGAAGACCAAGTAGCCAGCGTGCATGTACACACCAGAAACTAGAAGCTCAGCTTCCCAGATTGTGTATGCGCAGTGAAGAACTGCTCTTCCAGTTTTTGGAGCACCCCCCTCCCCATGCGTTTGTGTTCCTGTTTCAGCACCGGGTGCCAAAAAGGTTCGCCAACACTGTCCTAGAGCTAAAAATTCAGAGTTAGACTGAACACCGAACTAGCTAGGAGAGCAAAGAATAAGAGAGGAAATGATTGAAAACAAAGGACAACATGGAGCAAACATCCCCAGAACCACAACGCTGCTTGCATTGTTTTCTCTCAGTTCTGGAAATGGAAGAAAGGGCAAAAATCTGGATAAGCACAAGATGGCAGGAGGTTAGAGGTTTTGGTACCTCTTTCTGCCATCCAGCGATTAGCAGATTTTTGCAGTTCAGTCAAAGTCACCTCAGAGAAGTTGCAAGAAGATGGCAACATTTAATTTTTGAAGATTAAAAAAAGCGGGGGTGGGGAGGAGCAGATGACAGTAAGAGAAACCATGCTTCTTAGTTGACAGCAGATAATTAGCTGCCTCGCTTAGCATTTTTATAAGAACAGAGAATGTTGTTTCATAAGCTTTCGTGGCTATTACCTCTTAGCTTTGGGGAGATCTAGCCACTTTAGCACCTCCATAACTCTTGCTTCAAATGGAGTTGATCTACAAGGAATAAAAATATTATTTAGAAGGAAAGCATCATGGCGACAAAGAGGACTTTGTTTTAGTGGACACGTCAACAACATGTTTTTATGCCAATAGCAAGCAAGACAATCAGCACTCTCCAACCTTCCCATTATGAAACATTGGTTAATTTTTTTTCTGAGTGACAGATGTCATTCTGTACAAATGCTTTTATAAAGCAAAACCCAAGCTGATAATTGCAAACGCAAAGCTGCAACTGGGTAGACTTTATGTTGCAATGTGAACATAAATCAAATGTAAACACTGTAGAAAAAAAATACTTAAGAGTAAATGCTGCTGTAAAAGTGATGTATACAAAAAAGACCCAAGCAAAACACAGTCCCTTCCAATTCCCTGCAATAAACAAGGCATGAAATATTCTTTCCATGCGGCCCTCCTGTCTTCTTGTTTGGGACAGAGTCGGTAGTGTATGGCAGGAAGGAGATGAAAAATGGTTTCAAAATGTCAAAGCAAAGCAGAGACATTTTGAGTCCATTCTGTGGCCCAAAATCTGAATTTCTCACCAAAATAATATCACCACTTAGCATATCCAGTACTCTCCATCAGGCAATATGTATAAAACAACTACATTGGAATTAAAAGCCTGTCAGTATTAAGATGGACAGCCCATTGAATAAAGTAGAACAGAAGCTGTATTTTTCCTAGCAGATTTAAGCTGAAGGCTGACCCTTCAATTAAGCAGAGCAAGAAGATGTCTCAACCAGCAGGAGGCAGCAAGGTGTCAGAGGTAAGAGATGCCGCTTCTCCCACACCCTCTCAGTTACGGGATGTATACAAAAAAGGCCCAAGCAAAACACAGTCCCTTCCAATTCCCTGCAATAAACAAGGCCCTTCAAGCCAACAGAACATTTTTATGCTAATGCCAGGAATGAAAAAGGTGCCAACCATCTTTTAGGCAATTGTTGCACATGACAGAAGAATGAAAAGTGTTCCTCTCACGTTCTTCAAACCCAGCCTGATATATGTTCCCTTTATGTATTTATAATACAAAGCTTTCTTAATGCAGACATTATTTAATGTGTGGGAATGGAAAGAACTGTAGGAAGTTAGCACCCACCCCTCTCCTAGAAAATTGAAATAGCCTAGGAAATATTAAAAAGGCAGAATATTTCCTCTAAAAAGAGTAGAAACTCAGAAGCAGAAACTCACCTCAGAAGCAGAATCTCACCCCACCTTTGTTAATGGGTGGGCCATTAAGGCCTGGGCCAGAATACTTTACATAAGAAAGATCTCCAAGTAAAGCTATAGCAATTGCCAAAAGCCCTTTTAAGGGCATAAATCATCCAGCAAGGCTTAACCAAGCCTGGAACTCAGGACAACTACCGAGTTGCCCCTCATGGGAGTCTGACAACCAATTAGAATACAAGCTCCAATTCAAATCCCAACAGACGGTATAAAACCCAGGCACTCTCAGCACCTCAGCCCTTTTTCTTGATCTCTTTTTTTTCACTCTGGAGCTCCAGGCCATGTGGTCTTGATATTAAACCTTCCAAACAGCCTCCATGTTTCCAGTGTCTTTTTCCCTACTTGGAACTGAACCCAGAAGGATATTTCTCCCAATAATACCATGCAGATCTTTGAAGAGATACTTTCCTTCAGTGGCTGCATGAACAAAGCACCCATTCATATCAACCACAGCAATGTCTGTGTAATCATTAGTAGCTGAGCTTCATTCAAGGATGTCATTCTTGGTAAAGGCTTACTGAATAATGATTTGGAGACTGCAAAATGAATGAAGCATCAATTCAGTACCAGTTTCCCATTACTGTAATACATTTTCCCGCACTTCAGGTGTCCTGTTGATTAAAAAAGTATATCCCCATAAAGAAATATGTAGCTGATAGAACCAATTTATTTATTTATTTCATCTTTAACTCACTTGTTATAAACTTTGTATATAGTTGGGTAAGATCCATTTATTTTTACTTCAGATCCAGGCCAAAAGTAGGTGGCTGCTTTCAAACCTTGATAGCTTGCTGTATGCCAAATCTGCAAGAAGTGTGCACAGAATCTACCTTAAAAATGAGCAAACAGTAAAACCTCACATCTCAAGGTCTCTACAGGCAGCCCCCAGATTAAGAATGTCCAGTTTAAAGACAACCTCTAGATACTAATAGGGCTGTCTGTTACAAAATGACAGAGAGTTAACCTGTTACAATAGTTAAAATGCCAGACAGCTATTAGCAGCATGATCTGACTAAAAAAAGGGGATGGCATTCTCCTTTCTTGAATCAATGAAGTGTTAAAGCTGTGCCATGAGTGTCACAAAGTAGAGTGTGCATTTTTAATACAGCATGCAGCCTTTTTTCAGCAGTACATGAAAGTATTGTGCAGCTTCAGAGGTTCAACTGCTCAAGGAAGGAGAATGCTGTCTGTCGTTTTGAGTTAGATCATTTTTGCCTTCACTGAAGTTACTTATGACTGATCTTTGCGACGGTTGCAGCATCTCGACAGTCATGTGTCCAAAATTTGGACAGTGAGAGATTGAATTCCACGGAGGTTTTCTTGCTTTGGATTCTCTTTGCTGGAAGTCAGTTTTTCCCATAACCTAGTTTTAAAATACGAAACTTATATATTTAAACTTTACATAGAACTTTGGTTACAACTTTGATGTTGTTGTTGATCCCTGATATGCAGAAGTACAGATATGGTAATCTGTTCCCATTTAAATGCAAATTCTGCTTAAAATAATTCTTAATCCAAGACTCCTTATACTCGCTTATCAGCAATTTTTAGAAACTAAATGTACTTTACTATTGGCCAGTCAAAACTGAAATCTATAAAGCCAGGTTGATTTTTTTACATGGGGACCTTCTCAATTTCTGTTTCCCTACTAAGGAACTATAATATCTTCACAGCATCACCCTGCTGCCTTGAAATTATATGTGAAGTCTATTTGCATTATTGTTATTTCAATACAACAATAGAATTTGCTATTGGAAAATAAAGTATATCTACACCAAGGAACAAAACTAAAGGTACATACAGGTTGTCCACCCCACCAGGCAGCATTTCTCATGTTACTTCCAGAAAGTGAGAAGTTCTGATTTAATTTCACATCATACATATTATTGTCAATAATGCCATGGGTTTCTGCATACAAGCCCTGAGGAAAAAAGATACATATTACTGTGGATAAATGTGCTGTTTAACATTTCCTCTAGGATTTGTGCTATTGGAGTTCACTGCTGAAGTGGTATAAGGTTTCCTGCTTGAAAAATTACTGATTTAAAATTTAATAACTATAAATTGCAAATTACCTGCAGGAAAAAAAACAATTTTCTTCATATAATGTAAAACTGTATTTTCAAGCATGCCTCTGAGTCTCACTAGAATTCTGGAGCATACTTAGAAAACCCTAATGATTGATGACCAACACTTAGATTAGATGTAGACCTGCTTGGATAGAGCAAAGAGGGAAAAAGTAATTGCTAATGATACAAAGAATCTTGAGGGCTAGAAGTGGTTGTGGGAAAACAGTATCACATGTTTGTATTTCAACAAATTGATGTTTTGTGAATGACTAGAAGCCATAGTGGTAGACATTTTTTTGAAAGTGACGATAATATTATCTCAAAATTTAAAATGAGGGCCTCTCCCAATCTGACCCCCTCTGGATATGTTCAACTACAGAAAAGATTAGAAGAGGTATCTCTTTCCAGACTACACAAATGCACTCTAAGAGCTTCCCACTCTTGTATCCCATAAAAATAATGTGAAAGTCACCCAGACCAACAGCTTTTCATAAATAAAATTTAGAGAAATGAAGGGAAAAAAGCTTATCATTTCAACTGGTTTTTCTTTGCTGCCTGCCTTTAGTTAGTTAGTTAGTTAGTTAGTTAGTTAGTTAGTTAGTTAGTTAGTTAGTTTTTGCATTGGGTTTTGAGAAAACATTTATATTGTTTGATTTCTTATTATTGAAGGACAGGGATCAATTCATATAATAGCAATAGCAAATAATATATATATGGTAAATGCCCAAGCAAATACTTACTGTAACAATAGTGTAGTGGTTTACAAAGGTTTTGGTTGGATAAACAGCTCTCATGTATTTGGCATGAGTCCCACAAGTTTCTACAATCAAATAGGATATATAAAATGAGAACTACCCATGTTTATATCGAGGAATTTTTTTTCATATCACCCCCTCCCCACCCTTACTTTAGTCAAAACAGTTCAGTCCAATTGGAAAAGGACAAGGAATTTTAGCACAAGCTTATGTGGGCTTTTCCTGGAGGCATCCCTCCCCACCCCCAGGAATATCAATAAGCAGAAACAGTCCTTAAACAAAGAGTGTTAGATGTGGACATGAGGATGAAATAAATCAATTTCCATTCAGTGTAATGATTGGTAATCAATTCAACTGCTCTAGGAAAGGAAGGAATGATTGGATGGAATATCTTATGCAGGACACTCCATTTGTTGCATCTTTCAAGTTGCAGAAAGTTATCATTCATTATAAATCTTCTTAAAATAGTGAGTTTACTTACTAAGCTTATTGATATTGGGCATTAAAGTATCCCAGGTTTCCAAATATTCAGCCCTAAAGCCATCCATTGAAAAAAGAATAAGTGGGGACTGATCAAACCTAAAAGAAACCACAACACACATAATTTACTTTGTGTTAGCAGCATTATAGCAATTATATGCTAAAAAAGACATTATTTCCAAAAATATTGTATATCTTTCAATCTGGGATAATTGTGTGAAGTGTTAAAGTGTGCAAGGTGAAGGTCATCAGGATTCACCAGCATAATGACAGACACTCTATATTCCTTTAGGATATTTTTCATCCTGTAGATTTTCACAGAGAGACAGAGACAGAGAGAGAGAGAGAGAGACAGACAGAGAGAGAGACAGAGACAGACACCTTAGGATTTCCTTGATTTCAGGAATACAGTATTGTGATGTAGGATGTAAAAGAATTTACAGTAATCATGAATTTCACTGGAAGCCAATATGAACACCCCACTACAACTGAAATAAACCTAACTCAAGCTGTGTTCTGTCTTGTTTCTTTTAATTCCCTGGCAGGAAAATGTGCCTGAAAAAAATATATAATGCTGAAAACCGAGGAAAGGTTATACTGTAAACACAAGGAATAAAAATATTCAGATTGTAAAGGTTTTAGAATTAGCTATGTTGCTCTTTTAACAGTCTAAATCAAAAATAGCAATCAGATTTATAGCTTTGCAGAAGCCTGGTGATCAAGGTTCAGCTTCCTGTGCATTCTGACAACCTGGTAGAGTCCAAAGTTTACAAAAAATATGCTGAATATGGAAGAGTGGGTGAACAATTGGATGAAAAATTTGAATTGTTACTGATGATGAACCAGTAGTAAAACTCATGCATGCATAATAATGAAGAGAACTTGGGATTGGTACAACAAGTAAAAGTGAAAATTTGCTGCAAAATATCTTTTTAAACTCAGTCTTCCCTAACTTGAATTAAACTTTGTCTGTACTGTGAGAGTTAAAGTTCAACATTTCTGGAGAGCACAAGCTTGAGAATCAATAATAAAAATATTTACCCTTCACTATATAATCTATTTCCTTATTATGTCACAAGTGATTTATCCATTTAAGAACTGTCAACATAGTTTAGAAAGGGTGATCACTGCCCTGCAACCACCAGGTATAAGGGAAATAATGCAATTATATAGCCATATGTTCAATTCAAACCTCCTCAATCTTACAGGTGTTCAAATATGTCTTCATGTCTAAAGTCTATTGGTTTACCATTAAAGACAAACTTTACTGGAAGAGGCATATGAATCAAAGTTCAGTAATAGTTTCTTGGCAGCTGATTACATCTCAGTTTAAGATTCAAACTAAATATCACATGCAAATGAATATGGTACTGAAAGATTTAAAATAGATAATAGAAGAATGGCTCAAGGTGCTGGCTTTTTTCTGTAATTCTCTCTCCCAAAGGTGCTTGTCCTTCCAGAAGAATCAAAACAAATCTTTGCAATGCTATTTAAAAAGACAGCGTGCCCTATGCTAAACTTCTCAGGAATGTTAAGCCAAAACACAGTGGGAAGATGCCACCACTGTACCATTCTTGCTTTTGGTTTTGTAGTTCTTTACTAGCCTTGTTAATATTTTAGTATTTTTATTTTTATGGTTTTAATTGTAAGCCACCCAGAATCACTTTGTATATGTAATATAAATGTAATAAGTAAATAATAAATAAAACTTAATTAAATAAATACAATGCTTACAAACTAGAATCACATATAATATTTGAGAAGGAGCACATGGGATCTATGCTCAGAGTGAGGGTAGCAGGCTGATTCATCTCTCTTATAATATTATAAACATGATATAATGGGAAATCTAACAGTGCTTTCTCATCTCCTCATATTATGGACAATGCTGCAACTGGGAGTAGAACTTACAATTGGGTTTTTATTTAAAAGGTGTTTTTGCCAAGTATGTCAATACCAATACAAGGGTAACAGTACAATGCTGAGGTAAGATCAAGAAGTTCCCAACTGAATTTCTGAAACCATTATGCTGACCTTCAAGCTATAATGATAAAAGTGTAAATAGTCCTAAATTTCCCTTAGATCAGGGTTGTTCAAACTTGACAGCTTTCAGACTTGTGGACTTCAACTCCAGGAATTCCTCCTCCCGTCCTGTTAGCTCAGGAATTCTGGGAGTTGAAGTCCACAAGTCTTAAACTTGCCAAGTTTAAAGAGCCTTGTCTTAGACAATGTTGGGAAATTCCAGCCAGACAGGGAGGAGGATTCAAGCAGGTCACTAGACTCAAGTCCTTGTGCTGCTTGCAAGAGGCACAATCCTGACACATCCCCCTCCCTCAACTAAATTCCATGAAACTTCATCTGGTCGTTCTCAAAGGAAGGCAACCAGTCTGAGGAGATTTTTTTAATATAGGTAGAATACAATAAACGTGCTGGTTTTGAACCTTTCACGAGTGGATCAGGCTACCTATGCCTGATATGCAAGCAAGGTATAAATGTTCTGACCATAGCTGTTTCAGTTTTGATGTGATGCATTAACATCAGTCTCATGCATTGTTCTAAAACAGGAAAGTCAAGAGGCAATTTACCCAAACACAATGCAAAGGGAAACACTGAAGTTGTGGTCAGTTGATCCAGTTTTGTTGTGACAAGGATATAACAAGTATTATTTTAAAGGAAAGAAAGCCAAGAGACATAATTTCCAGAACACATACAAAGGGAAGCATTGAAGTTTGGATCAACTCAAAGCAAACTGGGGAAAATGAAAGCAAACAGCAGAAAAGTGTTCACAGTACAGCACAGAACAAGACAGAACAGAGGTTACAGAGCACTCAAATTTCAGGCTACCTTCTCATGGCCTCCTACCTCATATCAGCTTCCCTGCAGATATTTGTGCACTCAGTGCAAATCATGGCAGGAGGAAAGTCAATGTGTATATGGTTTGACTTCTGTCTGCTTCCCTATGAGTCAGGAGCTGCACAGTGGGAATGCTCACTCAAGTGGAAGCCAAGACAAGGGTAGTTTTTATGACAATAGGTGGTCAGCGGAAGGGTGGGGGTGAGAGTATTATTTAGACAGATTATCCATTACATGTTAAATGTTCCATTTTAATAAAGTCTGCATAACAATGGCATTTTAAATATTTTTAATATTTTAACAATCCCTGTGACATGAAGGTTACGAGATGTTCATATTACCTTCCTCATTCTTAAGACATTGGTTTAAATTAAACATATAATAATATATTGCTCAATACACAGGCAGAACATTAATTTTCTTGCAAGGTTTCTATTACATTTTATTATTCTTTCTCCAAAACAAGTAGTGTTGAAGGTGGTGTAGCATGGATAACAGCATGGAATATTGATTAACGACTAGGATCTAGAACAATGTTTCTCAGCCACAGCAACTTTGAGATGGGTGGATTTCAGTTGCAGGCTGAGGGATTCTGGGACCTGAAATGATACCTCTTGAAGTTGCTCAGGATGATAAACACTGATCTTGAAGATCCAGGTGCAAGTCCCTCATCAACTTAGTAGTTTTCTGGGTGAGTTTGGGCCGATCACTCTCAGCCCGATCTATATCACAAGCAGTGGTGGGATTCAGCCAGTTTGTACCAGTTTGGGAGAACCGGTTGTTAACTTTCTGAGCAGTTTGGTGAATTGGTTGTTGGAAGAAATCATTAGGGCAGAGAACCGGTTGTTAAATTATTTGAATCCCACCACTGGTCATAAAATAATTGCAGTGGGGAAAAAGCAGGAAGTAGATTTATATACAGTATGCTATTCGAGTTCTTGAACAAAAACAAGGATATGAATAAGAAATAAATACTTTTATGAACAAAACAAAATTCTGATGACTTATAATACATGGGAATTAAGATGATTCAACAGTTGTTCATTGTACTGGAACACACGAAGAAATTCCAGTAAAGGATTACCAAGTGAGAGGACAGGTCACAACAGAAATGATGTATTTGTATAAAAGAAAAAAAAATGGAGAGAAAAGTGGAAAAGTGCATAAAGGACACGAAGAAATGAAATCAGTTTATTATAGTTGAATTCAGCTGAGATGGGCGATGCAGAAATGTGTTGAATAAGTAAATAATTAAAAAACTGGGCTGGTACCTATAAAACTTATAACAATGACAGTGTAGAGATCCTACTTCCACCCCACCAAAAATAACAGTGGTAATAAAGCAAGTCAATGACTCAGTCAAAGGTTTGGACTGCAATAGATGTCATTGATGGGTGCAACCTCCTTGTTCTGATAATGGCTTGTGTACATAAATTTACAGAGGTAATTGTCAACTATTGCTTGGTAGCTGTAAACCTAAGCTAACCTGTTTGGCAGGGGGAGGAAAAAACACAACTTATCTGATTCAGTGGTCGCCAATCGGTGGGCCGGGGACCACTGGTGGTCCACAAGAAAATTTTGGTTGTCCACAGATAAATGTCACCCCCAAAGCACCCCCCGAAGCAATTAATTCAGGCTGTGTGGGAACACAAGGCTGCGCCACCCACATGGCCCGCCCACCCGCTGGCCCCCATCCTTCGGCTGAGCACAAACCTTACTTTGAGTAGAGCTGGAACTGGAACTGGAAGGTAAGACAAATGGCAGAGAAATGTGCCCCGTGGTGGCTTGCTGATGTTGGTGGGAAAATTGGTCCCATATTTCAGAGCTGCAGTAGTCATAGCACTGGCCCTTTGGTCATCCCGGAGCAGCTGCTCCTCCACCTGGGTGCACTGGCTTGCCATGGACTGGAGGAGCTGCTCTGGGATGACCAAAGGGCCAGACTTGTGACTACTGCAGCTCTGGAATATGGGACCAACTTTCCCACCAACATCAGCAAGCCACCGTCAGTCAAAATTCATATTAGTGATCCACGGGATTTAAAATTATGAGTTTGGTGGTCCCTGAGGTTCAAAAGGTTGATGACCCCTGAACTAATTGATCAGTTCATGAAACTTATTGGAGGGCAGAAACATCTTGGCAATCAAAAAAAAAAAAAGAACAAGATTCCCAAATGCTTTCTCTGATGTCATTTTCATTATTTATGTATCTGAAGTACCATGGTCTGCCTGAAATAATGTTTTTCAATAAAAGAAGCAGAATTTTTACTACTTACTTATGAAGCAAAGCAACCCTGTTTTCTTAATCTGCTTGTTAAACCTGCATACTGACTTACCCTTCTGGACACTGAGAAGCACTAGAAGAAGCACACTGATCTTTCAGCCATGATGTTTCTCCTGGAAAACACAAATGAGAAGATGGATCTTAATTGCTGGCATTTAAATTCAAACGAGAGACAAAGAGGCTGTTATCTTGTTTTATCTTTAGGAAAGTTAAATAAATGAATACAAACAAGTTAAGTCCAGAGATGCACAATATATTCTATTAGCTGTATGGTTAGGAAATTAACCAAACAAATTTGTTTCTGAGGAAAAAAGGAAGTTATGAAAATACCTGACTAAACTTTGCTGTAACCCAGATGGTTGCAATACAGTTGAGATAAAGTAAAGAGATTAAATCTGACGGGATTGCCTGTAGGAAGTTTACTTGGGTGCTAAAAATCTGGCTACACCGATCTGTAATTTAAAAAAAAAACCAAGGAAATAGGATCCTTAAGGCAAATGAATTATTAAGGGAAACAAAATGGAAGCTCCTGGTAGATAGCTTGGAGTCATTAAGAAAATCAGAATTCTTGCCTCAGGCAAGAAAAAGAAATTGGGTTCCCAAACTAAAAAGGTTAAGGAAGAGAAACAAATGTGGAGCTATGGATAGACAGACAGACAGACAGACAGACAGACAGACAGACAGACAGACAGACAGACAGACATAGAAGTATGCATATAGACTAAGAAATCAATGTGAAATAGTTCTAAAATTACTCAGGAAGAGCTAAAACATCAGAATCTTGGAAATCTGAATGTGTTTCCCTCTCCCTTTCTCTCTCTCTCTCTATGTCTAAGTTAGAAAGAGGCATGACGGAGATGTTTACTCAAATTACTTTCTTGGAATGGGCTCAAGCCTCACTTGTCTGATCATTGCCTTGATAGCAATTCTTTCTTCAAGACCATTTCCTAGGCCTTCAACATACAGGGAAGACATGAGGAGAACAGACCAAGTTTAGTTTGAATAGCAACAGCTAGAAAAAAGATAAGGTTATCCTTTTTATCTTAAGGATATAGAAGGAATGCAAGACATAGTTTCAAGTTAAGGAGAGAGAAAAAACTACTCATGAATAAGCAAAAGATAAAAGTGACAACATAATTTATCCCCCTCCACCACCTTGCCCAGCTGTTCCACCCCTTGCAATTGACAAGAGAGATAAAGCAGCTTTAGTGGAATAAAGACTTCAGAAGTTTTGGTTGGCAACAAATCAACAGAAAAAGATCTAAGCATGTGGTATAAATGGAGAAGTCAATGATCACTCATGCTTTGGTCACCTAAGAGGGGGGTTACTACAATGTACTTTAGATGGGGCTGGTCTTGAAGATCATTGCAGTGTTGTAAGCAATTAAGGAGATTCCATCTTTTTTTTTTTTTAATTACATTTATATGCCGCCCTTCTCCGAAGACTCAGGGCGGCTTACAATTTTTGGGATACAACCCAGTGTGCTCAGCAATAGCCTTCATTCCATTGTATATGCCTGCTTATTACTAAGCGGCATTGTTACAAGGTCAGCTAATTGCCCCCAGCAATCTTGGGTCCTCAATTTACCTACCCCGAGAGGATGGAAGGCTGAGTCAACCTTGAGCCTGGTGGGATTCGAGCCTACAGCAGTTGTAGGCAGCTGGATCTTAAGAGCAGGCATTTACAGCCTGAGCCACCAAGGATCTTTATTATGTAAGGTACATAGGTCACCAATAAGCTTCCAGGTGGAGATCAAAGGTGTAAGTTATCACTTATCAAATCCTTTGCAGGCCTGTCAAACTGGTGGCCCACAGGCTGGATGCGTCATGCACAGGCCACGCCCACCCCAGCTCCACAAAGGCAAAAACGTCTTGATATGTCATGATATGTCACATGACATCGAGTTAACACCCATAAGGCCCAGCTGTTTAGGGACTGCCTCTCTCCCATTATTTCTGCCTATCCCAGAAGATCTGGGAGAACAAATGTGGTTCGCATCCCATCTATTAAGCAATGCCATCAGTTAGGATCCCAGAAGCATGTCTTTTCTGTCTGCAGTATGGGAATAGCACCCTCCCAGAAGTTCATACTTCCTGAATCATGCAAGAATCAAAATTTCTCAAACTTGGCAGCTTTAAGATGTGTGGACTTCAACTCTAATAAAATAAATAAATAACTCCTGGAATTCTCCAGCCAGCACTGCTTTAACTGATATCTGGCAACATGTTTCTTCTCTCAGTCACCAGGATATGTTAGAGCACGGGTGTCAAACTCGTGGTGTCACATTTCTATCACATGACGTTTTGTGACTTTTTTCACTTCACAAAGCTGGGGTAAACATGGTCTGCATATGATGCATCCAGCCCACGGGCCACCAATTTAACACCCTTGTGTTAGAGTGTCCTCATCACATATGAATGTCTGTTTCAGTTTATGTAATCTGTTTCCTCAGTTATGTGCAATGTGATCCTTATCTTTTAAATCTGTACAACACCCAAGTTCATTATTGAATTGGGCAGCCTTACAAATCTAAATTATATATACATAAATACAAAACCACTAAGGAATATTTTGGAGGAAATGATAATTGGATGGTCATCTTTCAAACATTAAAGAAAGGAGTACTTTTGTTAGTTTCGTATTTTGTGTCAGACCCCATTTGTATTATTATCAAAGAACAGTTTCCAAATATAGCCTTATAATGTTCATTTAATTCTCTCATAATTTTTTTTCCTGAAAATGTTCGTGATAATATATCAAAATGCTTTGTCAAAAATTCACCCTCACTTTTGCAGATGCTTTTGTAGTCTGTACAGCAATCTTTTTTCGTCAAGCAGTCTTCAGAACAGGAGCATAATACATTGGCCATTCGCTTCTCACCACAACGTAATTTATTGCAAGACCAACTCTGAGCTATAAAAATGGAAATCATCATTACATATATACATACACCTCTGTACAAAAAACCTAGATGAAAATGCAAGAAAAGCAATCATGGAAATAGAATTCAGTGGCAAAACATGAGAATTTCTAGAAATATGTTCCTAAAGGTAGATCCATGTGTATTAAGGCACATATATCCAGGTCTTTGCTCTTCAGCAAATATATATATATATATATATATATATATATATATATATATATATATATATATGTAGGTCTTGGTGTATTCGGTCTTGTCCGTGTAAGATTGAGAATACCTTGGCAGCGTTTGAAATCTCATCCGTCATCTTCAGGCTGGTGTCTTCAGCTTCGTTCTCCTGAAGATGACGGATGAGATTTCATCGAAACGTTGCCAAGGTATTCTCAATCTTACACGGACAAGACCAATACACCAAGACCTACATATATATATATATATATATATATATATATATATATATATATATATCATATATCATATATCATATATCATATATCTAGATATAGATATATAGATATAGATATAGATATAGGTTTGCCACCTTGAGTTATTTATAAAAATAGTAAAGGTGGGATAAAAAATATCTAAAAAAAATTATGGGACTTGCACTTTGCTATAATTATTCTGTATTGGTAGGTACGTTTACGAGTACACTTTAGGAATTCAAAAGGATGGCTGAGAAAGTTTACATGGGGCAGTCTCCAGTCTTACCCCTAGAGAGGCTTTGGAAAATCGTCTTCCAATCTGTAGCCAAAGCAATTAAAGATAGGTCATAACATATAATGTATCTTGCATTATTAAACTATGCAGCGCCTCATTTAACTACAGTATTTTCTTTGTATATATTTTGTACCTTCATTCTCTGGAAAATAACACATTGTGTAGGACTTCATGCAATGGTTTGAAATGGTTTGGAGACTGGTGATCTGATTCTATTGAACAGTCATCAACCTCCTGGTGACTTGATCTCACCAAAGCATGCATAAAATCAATGCCTATTCCCTATAGAAAGGAACGTTTAGTTTCTGCTCCATTGATTAAGACTGATTTGGGGCAGTAGAATGGTCCATTTGCTTTGAAAAAAATCATCATTCTGTCTATGATGAAATTAGCTGATTAGAAAGTTGCACATACTTGGTAGCACACAAGTATCCTGATAATCCCAGCAGCAAGCTTTGCGTTCTGTACACTTGTTATCACAACTACAGTACGATAGCTCTTCACTGAATGTCTCATTACATCTGTTTCTGCAGCTCTCTGGACGAAAAACCAAAGAGAAATTTAAAAAGAGATAGACAATTATTTCCATATCTTCTGAAAATAAATGTACAGGTTAATCACCCAAACATCATACCCTCCCTCCTTCCCTCTGTGTGTGTGTGTGCAAGGGCCTTGGTGGCTCAGGCTGTTAAATGCCTGCCCTTAAGATCCAGCTGTCTACAATTACTGTAGTCTCGAATCCCACCAGGCTCAAGGTTGACTCAGCCTTCCATCCTCTCGGGGTAGGTAAATTGAGGACCCAAGATTGCTGGGGGCAATTAGCTGACCTTGTAACAATGCCGCTTAGTAATAAGCAGGCATATACAATGGAATGAAGGCTATTGCTGAGCACACTGGGTTGTATCCCAAAAAATTGTAAGCCGCCCTGAGTCTTCGGAGAAGGGCGGCATATAAATGTAATTTAAAAAAAATGTGTGTAGAGAGAGAGAGAGAGAACACTTTCATGTCAGACAGTGCCTACTGAGTGGACTCCAACAGAAGCTTCATACATCGCATAGGACACTTCTTCATCTATATGGATGTTTTATGCAATGAATTATATAAATTCCAACTCTGCCAGTAGCACCAGAACATAAAACAGGTAAATTAGCCATTTATCTAATGTTCTTTAATGTCCAAGGTTATTTTGAGTCACCAGCGTACTTAGGAATTAATTTTCATATCTCACTTAAACTTAATCTTTTCATGCCTGCTCAATAAGCACACTAATGCAATTAATCAGTAACAGGCAGAGTGATATCTGTGCAGTCTTAGCTAATAAACAGCTAAATTAACATTAATTGCTGTGATGTCAGTTACCTTTTGAAGACCTAATTCTATCTGTGTCTTCACCCTCCTCCATACTAGCATGAAACCAGGCATATAAATATGGAATTCACTTGGTTTGAAAATCTACTGGGACTGAAGGCTTAAACTAGTTGGATTTTCATTTTTGGAGACTTCTGCATCCTGTTTTTAATGCAGTGTGCACAATCAATATAGGGCAGACCACAGCCATACCTTACCAGTGACAAAAGTAAAAACCTCTAACTCCTTTTCAATTTACTCAAGGGACCTTAACATGAGATGCTGTGATTCATTCTAGATGCATGGCCACACGTTCTGAATATTTAGTCCCTAGAATGCTGTCTTGAGTTTTTTTCTATAACTTTATTCTCTTCCTCCTTTATCCATGCTAGGAATACTAATCCTACCCTATCATTTTAGATAAGGCTAAATCAAATGTGACAGATTTCATCCTTCTGCCTGTCCATCTATCTTCTCTCACTTAAATTTCATCAGGAACATTGTAGCACCAGGAGATGAGATGGAAACAGAGCAGTCCACCAACCATGCTAAGAAGCAAACTCAGTTTTTTAGCTGAATAATTCTGTTTCCCATCTGTTCTCGATCAAGCATTTTGTGTACCTTATCATTCATCTGTAGCAACTAACTCTAACAACTTGTACAGTATTTCTTAAAAAGAGCTCTTAATGTACTGAAACTTAACATTTTAGATTATTCCAATCTGTAGTGCTCATTACTTTATGTTACTATAATTAAAGGGCTACCTAGTACTCAAGTCCCGTTTAGAGGTCATGAACAATAACAAAAAAACCAGCAAGAGCTTTGGAGTTGCTAATTACCAAGAAAACTGAGTAGGCAATCTGTTGTCAGGTTCTGCTGAGTTGTGTTGAATTTCTACTTAAATTGCAGTTATTATTTCTAAGCATTATCAGACAACAGTGTCTGAGTGATCTAGGCTCAGATGCTAAGCAGAATTTTCCATAATTAATACAGAAGACTACCAGGAAGTCCAGACCTGTAGGTCATAAGCTAGACTAGGAAGTTGGGGAGTGAGAACCATTGGAAAAATACACTTGTCTCCATAAAAGTGATCAGGACCCAAAAGCATTTTGATTTGTTCATATTTTTTAATCAGTCTATGTCTCTACATTTAAATTAGCATATAGAAAATATATATGAATGTTTGTTTCCACACAAAAATCAATACACTGTGGCTGGCATTACTTAACTCAGGGGTCCCCAAACTTGGCAACTTTAAGACTTGTGGACTTCAACTCCCAGAATTCTGGGAGTTGAAGTCCACAAGTCTTAAAGTTGCCAAGTTTGGAGACCTCTGACTTAACTATTCTTAGCTGATGTCTAAATTCTTCCAAAGTTTTTTTTCTAACAAAATTGATTGAAAGGGAGTGAGAAAAATTTACAGAAATCCCACAATTATCTCTTATCTTGTTGATGCAGAGTTTTCAGCCTTTTACTCATGGTCTCTGTGTGAATGTGTAAAGAAGCTGCTGTCTTAGTTGGTGAATAAAGACTATCTATGTGGCCAGGATGTGAATCTCTTTCAAGCTTTCAGTTCAGAAAGCTGACACTGAAACTTTCTTGTGAAAATTGAGATGGGTGACCAACACAAATCTCATAGGCCTGGGAAATAAAATAAAATAGAATAGAATCCTAAAAGTTGGGCACAAATGATTTCAATAGTGTTATCAAGAAGAAGAACATATAGGCATATGAATGCTGTCACCACAAGTTAAGCGTGAATCCAAGAATCTTTACGTGAAAAAGGCTAGGTACAGCTTAAATACAAGTATATCAACTCAATGACATGACCTTTTCTTAACCGTTTTGGTTCAGTTGAAGTAAACATACCTAGTGGTTGCTTAGATTGTTTCAGTCCAAGCCCTAAACCTAGTCCAAGGGCTACAGCCACCAAAGAAATGAAAAGAACCTATTAACAACAGGAAGAATACATTAAAAATACAGCATGTTGTATTTACATTGTCCACAAGAAAGTCAACAAAAAGAAATGATACATGTTCAACATCAAGGTCCTTAGAATTAAAAGAATTCAAAACAAGGGCCTGCTTACCTCACAAAATTCAGTGAGTTTTGAGTGAACCTTCTTGTTAGTGTATCAGTGATTTATCAAAAAAGATGTTGGGGTTTTTTTTAGAATCTCATGATACAAAGAAAAGGGAGGGTTAAGTTACCACCAGTGCAATTAAAATAAGTACAAACTAATCCAAGGTTTTGCTTTTATCTAATTTTATAATGGGAGTTTAACTAAACTTTAAATTGGATTCAGGCTTAATAGGAATTTTGATTTGTTTAAAAAGTGTGCAGATAATTTCACTTTCTTTGTGACTACCAAAGAAAATGGTAGTCACTAGGTTAACCTAGTGAGACCAAAGTGTTACATGACTCCAAAGCACTGAATTACACTGGAACAATTTCTATTTTTCTCACAGATAGGAAAAACAGGTGAGGTGAGCCTAATATCTTCAAAATAGCCGACAATTATGATAGTCAGAGATGGTCCCAAGATCTAGCCAATCTTGTTTGACCTCCAAAAGCTGAGCATAATCAGAGTTTAGCACAATACCTGGGTATCCACTAACCTATGGAATAGTCCAGAACTATAAGTTGGAAGTCAAAATTCTTCCCAGAATAAGAGAACAGCAAACTACTTTCCTAATATCAAGGAAATTATTTCCTTGTGTGCATATAGCTACCAGAAGTCAAGTTCAACTGAAGGAAGACTTTATCTTTCTTAAGTCCAGTACATCTTTTCTATAACTTTACAGCAAAATATCTTAACTATATTTTCAAGCTAGACTGTATCTTAAAAGAAAAATATCTTAAAAGAACACAAAGCAGGAACTAAATGATTGCCCGTGCATTTTACAATGGAATATAATTTCTCAGATGTCTGAACTAAATCAGTTAGCACACCTAAACAATTTTTTAAAAAATTCTGCTTGTTGAATGATGCATGGTACTATTCCAACTAGCAGGCAAACATTATGTTTCTTTCTTTTTTTTTAAGCAAATTTTATTTCAGTTTTCCACATTTTAAAAATGTCTCCTTTTAGTGAATAGGATAATTCCAGGTTTCCACATTTACATACAAATATGATCATAATTACATGTTCATC
Organism: Naja naja; assembly: GCA_009733165.1. Lineage (NCBI taxonomy): Eukaryota > Metazoa > Chordata > Lepidosauria > Squamata > Elapidae > Naja > Naja naja. The sequence goes on from CM019148.1 coordinate 101,024,822, forward strand.
TTTTATATTCAACTTCTTATCTTGACAATGCTTTTACATATTTTCTATTTATTATATTATTCAAGATGCTTTCTTCTTATTTGATTCATAAGTGCTAGTTAAAGACTTGAGTTAAAGACTTGGTTATTTGACCAACCCGGGCTGTGACCCTCTGGGGGAGGGATGGTTTTAAGGTTTTATAAATGTTTGGACTTATAATCTAATTTAATTGTTTTTTAAGTATTTATTGTTTCTTGTTTTAGTTGTAAGCCGCCCCGAGTCTTCGGAGATGGGGCGGCATATAAGTTCAAATAAATAAATAAATAAATAATAAATAAGTAATTCTCATATCTTCATAATTATACTTTAATACTTTCATCTGTCATGTTTGCAATTTCATCGCATATGCTTATTTCATCCTTTCATAAATTCTAATTTCATACAAACATTTAAACAAAACAATAATTTCTCCCCTAAATTACTAATTTAAGTGTGCCACCCCTATAGTTTACATATTCATTAATTACCTCCCCTTTAAATCCCAATAAGCATTTAACTTTTATTGCCTAAAAAATTAATAGTAATAATCCCTTAAGACTACATGGCGTATATACCTTTTAAATCAGATTCTGCATGGTTTTCCCCCTCTTAATTTCATAAAATTTATTTACAATTTCAAAAAAAAGAACAAGTTAGTCTATTCAATTAATCCTGAGCCCTGATATTAATTCCAATTCAGCCCTCCTCATATTTCATTTCAGTTATTTCAATGTATTTAATAAGCATATTCCATTAATTATTCCATTCATCTTTATACATATAAGAGAAAGAGCATACATTCCAGTACCAATAAATATCAGTTTCATTTTCCATACTAATAATCTAGATATCCTTATTTTCTACACAATTTATAACTTTTTTTTAATTACATTTATATGCTGCCCTTCTCTGAAGACTCAGGGTGGCTTACAATTTTTTGGGATACAACCCAGTGTGCTCAGCAATAGCCTTCATTCCATTGTATATGCCTGCTTATTACTAAGCGGCATTTTTACAAAGTCAGCTTATTGCCCCCAACAATCTTGGGTCCTCAATTTACCTACCCCGAAAGGATGGAAGGCTGAGTCAACTTTGAGCCTGGTGGGATTCAAGACTACAGTAATTGTAGACAGCTGGATCTTAAGGGCAGGCATTTAACAGCCTGAGCCACCAAGGCCCTTTAAATATCTTTCTGCTACCCCTCATTACCTTGCATAATCCCCCAATTCTTAATCAGCCATTGTCTCTATGTCTTCTAAATAAACAATTTCTTTTCATTTTTTTACAGTTCCCATATTTCTTTGTTTCCTGGTCCTGTTTATCACTTCTTTTCCCTTTCATTCTCCCCTTTATCCTCACACTCCAGTTTTTATCCCCCTTCCTGTTTATAACTTCTTTCCACCCTTTGCTTTTCTGTTGTTTCTTTTTGCCTTTTTTAGTTTTACAGATATTCCCCTTTTTAATTACCTTCTTGAATCTCATTTTTATTTCCCACTCTTCTCCCTCTTCTTTTTAAGGTTCTTTGTTCCAGATGATAGTTGAAAATGGCCTCTTCTGTAATAAACTCCTCCTCCTCCTCTGGCATTTGTCTTTGTTGTTCATGTTCTAAGATCGCAGTTTCCAAAAAATTTAAAGTAAAACCCAACGATTCACCTCTTTCTTGCAATGTTTATTTCATGTCTCTAAGTTCCATTTTTAATTCCAGAAGAGATACTGCCATTTTACATATTTCTGCCTGTTAATTTAATACAAGTAATATCTACGAAGTTAATTTCCAAAAATCAGCTTTTGTTTTATTCCTCTCAGGCTTTTTAATTCACAAATAGTCCAACACCAAATCCATGCCAAAATCAGCAGTTAATCCCAAGGCAGATTCTTCTTACTTCTTTCTTTGTTTCAATGTCTCAACTTTCCAAAATTCTTATTTTATTGTATCAATATTCCTTAAAGTTCTTTAAGAAACAGTATCCTTTAAAAAAAAAGTTAAATTTTTGACCATAAGATGGCACTCTTTGTTATATTAAATCTTCACACACACACCCTTTTTTTAAAAAAAGTTCTTCTATTCAGGGCGTTTCAAATCACAATCTTCCATTCAAATCAAATCTCCAATTAGTATTTTAATTTTTTTCTTTTACACTCTCAAGTCCAACCTTATTAGTGCCTATTTAGTGTCAAAAATATATCTGTCCAAATTAACTAAATGTCTTCTTCTTCTTCCGGCTTCTACCTTTCGTGGTTCAAAGCCCAACAGCTGTCAAAAGCATTTTTCTCCTTTTTTCCCCCTTGTATCTCTGCTGCTTTAATTCCTTTCTTAAAAATTCTTAAGAATTAATCCTGGGGTACCTTTCATTTAATTGTAGCGTGCCAATTCTCCTGGTTCTCATGTTGTCTGCTACTTCCTCTCTCCTGCTCAATATTACTCCAGCTGATTCTTCCCCTTAAGGGTGGCCATTTTAGACCACCGCTACAGTCATCTTTGGAGGAAGTGTTTGCCAAGCCAAGGGGGGAAGATGCGGCTCCCTTCGACCTGGCTGGCACTCTCCCCTTCCTCCGCCACCCCATGAGGTGGCTTCTGCCCCAAATCTGGACGATCGGGGCTCTCTGACGAAAGAGCACGGACCAAAGCCATGGACAATCATGATCTCTGGTCTGTCTTTGGGGAAATTCAACCGGAAGCTCCAAACATTATCTTTCTATTTAAGTGAATAGAGTCATATACTACCAGAACCAGAAAATTCTATATATGACCTTTCTCCAATGGTATATTCACAATAAATATTTCTGCTGTAGCTACTTAAGTTTAAGCAAATAGTATTTCCTCTCTATGCAAATTAAAAATTCTTGCTGTATAAAAGGAGAGATGTAGCTATGAGTGACAAGTCATCATAGTTTCAGGTGAACCATGTGGTAGATCATAATGCCATTCAAAATCTGTTGAAGAACAATGGATAAGATATACAAAAAGAACAATAAACTCCCAGTCTATGAACTTCATCAGAGAAATGAATGCCTATTCTGAAATGCCAAAAATGACAGCTAATTCTTATATAGGGAGGATGAATTTGGGAGTAATTCAACTGACTACACACTTATGCTCAGTCTTTACATTACAAAATACCAGAAGTCTTTGGAAGCATAAGAAACTTCCTTTCTTATAATAAGGAAGCCAGTCTTGGATAAACTTTCCCCAGAAACACCTCACTTTCCAGATATACTAGGTTACAACTCCCATCATTTCAGCAGGGACCATGCTGGCTAAGAATGGAGGGAGATGTAAACAAAGACACCTGGAGAACCACAAGTCCAAGTAAAACTGCATCAATTCATCTGTACTTTAATTTGGTTTTTCTTTTTGGTTTGAATACAATTTTACAATCTGTACAATAATATATTACAACTAGCCAACCCATGACCCATTAAATCATCCTTCTTTACACATATGTTTCCCCTCTCCTCATGACTCTTAGTAGAGCCCTGGTGGACTCCTCCTCTTTACATAACTGCCTGCCATGTTGCTGGGAAAAGGGAGAACAAAGGGAGACATATATCACGAGGACAACTGTACCCCTGGTCTCCACTCTGGTGTGTCCCCAATAGGACCATAAGCACAGTTGTGGTTACACTTGGTGATCGTTTCATTTTATGACCAAGTTGCTGCTCCCAATTGTGCTCAGTAAACAAAGATTACTGCAATTCTCTGCTTTTTCTCAGAGGAACAATCAGGAGTATTTGAAAGATCACTGCTAAAATGTTGGATGGGGTGATGGTGGGGCTTTTACTTTATTATTAAAAGTCATGTCAGAAAGAGATCAGCTATTCTCTTGGCTAATTCTGATGAATATTAAACTGTGATGCATACATGTGTATGATTGACATACCAGATAGTTCCCTACATATGTGAACTCTGAGTGATCATGCTTGAACTGTATTACAACATTGCCATTCCTAGCATCTTTACTTGAAAGTAAATCACTTAAACATTCTTTTGAGGAAGCATATTTCAAATTAGGGTACAGCTGTGATATGTTCCAATGAATCCCTCTAAAATCAACTCAACTTTCCAAATAAAGTATTTAGAATTGCAGTAAAAACCCAATGTTTATGAGAACAGATTAATTTCTTTAGGAATCTCTGGACTCTCCAAATATTGGTAATTGTTCCTGGTTCATAACTCAAGGATGTACATGTTTTTTTTTCAGATAAAGCTTTGTAAATACACAGAAAGAGAGAGAGAGAAAGGGAGGGAGAGAGAGAGAGAGAACTTTTTTCACAATTATTGAGTAACCTGCTATCTAGAATAACAGAAGCAAGAACAGATTGACCCAGCATGCTTCACTGCACTCTGAGCCATAGAGGACAGAGGTGAGCAGGAAGAGAGCTGCCTTTCTCTGTTACAACAGAAAGAATGAAGTCTTGTAGTAGCATAAAAGACAAATCAAGACTACATCATTAGACTACAGTATTGCTGTCTAATAAGAATAAGAGCTATATTCAGTCAACTGAAGTGGGGTGAGGAGAATATATACAGATTTAATGCAAGGAGGAAATTGTCAACATTGGTCAAATATATTTTTTCACTGCCGTGTATAGTCATCATCTTCATAAACACTGAGGCCACTTCTATCTTCACTCAAAACCAGGCTGTAAAAATGTTCTTACCAACTATATTAAGTGTAATAAATCCATTTTTTAAAAAAAGAAAATATCCAAAATAATGTCTTTAGCAATATTGTATTTGTCAATTAGGTCTTTGGGGAAAATATGGTGTGACATATTCATCAAACTACACAATACAAGCCCCAAACTTCACTATCAGAGAAATATGTTTCCTAATTAATCCCAACAGTAATTGAGAAGCCAAAATAGAAAATTTCCACTGATGAATAGACCCCATAAGTACATAGCATGAATTTTCCCAAAATATTTGGAATAATTTTAGGTGGCTTGAATTTTCCAATGGACGAGTCCTTCAGAACTTTAGCATCGTCGGGATCCGGATCTTTGGTCCCAATTTCCTATCCTTGTATCTATGCCTTACCTTCTGCATAACCATCTCTCCACTGTTTCCTGCTGCTCCCAAAAGGATTCCTTAGATATTTTTGACTAAGCAATAGAAGGGGACAACAATGAACAGTCCTTTTTATCAAAGAGGGAGGTATTAGCCCAGTCACAAAGGACTGCTGGAAATGGCAATAGTGGTGACTGTGGGTTTTTTCACTATGTACAGCTGTACCTTGCCCAAATGCCCATTTCAGCTAAGATCCTACGTATGTACTTCACGGGGCATAAATCCTAATTAATGTACCAAGCTTAGCTTCTAAGTGGAAATGCACTGTTCCTTGTCATCTTCATGCCTAAATGCAGGTGCATATTATCAAATATTTTCCTCCTGCACCAGAATAGTATACTTGTATTTTAACAAATGACAGAGAAATGATCACACGATAAAATTTACTTTTTTAATTTAATTGATTGATTATTGAATTGAATTTATTTTGCTGCCTATCTGAATCTTGTGACTTTGGGCAGCTGACAGTGCAAAACATAAAAAGAAGAAATTATAAAGCAACATTATAGCACAGTAAATCCAAGGCCACTAAAAATTATATTCAATCAACCAATACACATCATGCTTTACTGATAACCTAGTATCTGTGCCTGACAGAAAAGTCAAATATTCAAGAAATTCCCAAAGGCTATTAAACCCAAGAGTACAGTTACAAGGTGTCCCCTAAAGCTTTTAAACACTTAATATTTGAAATCAAATTTATTTCAGCTACATTGTGGTTGAATTTAACAAATACATTTATATTCCTGTAAATTTATGATGGTGAAATACTATTCCATCCTCCATTTTCCTTACAACTGTGTGGAATAGGTTGAACTAAGAAATATTGACTGTTCAAAGTTCCCCAGAGGACGCTATAGTTTAGGGTTTAACAATAAACCGAGACTCATTTTTCTTATTTTGCTCTTCACAAAAATAATTCCACAGGGCAATCAAAAACAAGCTTCATTTCCAAATGGCTGTAGATAATAAAACAATGGTCAGCAGAAAGTGGAATAATTCACTTGATCGCCTTGTCCAGGAAGAGAACATTAATCAATAATCTATACCTTAGATAAGCAACAGGTAACAATATCACTCTCATTTGTTTAGATATGAGCTTTTCTTCACCAATTTCTTCTTCAATCTTCTATCCATGCTGTTGAGATTGCCTGTGTCAATCACCTGAGTAATCTCTCAAATGCAGAAGATGAGTAGTATATCTGTTGGGATATGCTCCAGAAATCCATCAGGATTCATTAGTACTGTAGGGTGGCCTTATTTCCAAAAGTAAAATAATTTCAAAATGTAAAAATAACTTTTTTATTCATTTTTATTATTAGACATATATCTTACTTTTGCTTTCACAACTTTAAAAAAGAGCTGATAATACTTTAGACATATTTCCTGTCTTTACTATGCGCAACTCAAGGCAATGTATATAATGTTTCTGCCTCCTGTTTTCCCTCTAACAATAATCCTATGATTATTGGGTTGAGGGAAAATGACTTGCCTAAAAGTAATTCATTCATATCTAAGACAGGCCTAGAACTCTTGGTCTTCCAGTCCAACATTTTAACGCACACACCAAACTGGTTCTTCTAGACCAAGACCCTACCCAGGGCAGGGGTCAGACCATCCCTGACAAATGATTGTCCAGTTGTTGCTTGAAAATCTCTAGAATTTATAGCTCCCACTAATACAGAAGGCAAGACTTTCCACTGCTTGTCAGGAAATTTATCCTTATTTCAGGACTGAATCTCCCTCTGTACAGCTTCCAAGAAATAAAAATAGCAATCACCTTTATGCCATTTCCTCTGTCCCTATTCTAGATCAGGGGTGGGATTAAAATTTTTTAACAACCAGTTCTGTGAGTGTGGCTTAGTTGGTGGGCATGGCTTGGTGGTCATGTGACTGGCTGGGTGTGGCCAACTCAACATCACTCACATTGAGGCACGCATCTCCTTGCCTGGCCTCTCATGACTGTGGGGATGCTGCAACAGTCGTAAGTGTAAAAAATGGTCATAAGTAACTTTTTTCAGTGCCACTGTAACTTTGAATGGTGACTTGACACAAGCAAAGTACCAGCAAAGGAAAAAAAACCTCCAGAGAAGTTCCAGAGACAGGAAGTATAGTCCTGCCAAGAATGTAATAAGGGTTAACGGAGAGGCAGTTTCTGTATGCAATACCAGAATGTTTCCTTCCTGCCTTCCTTACATGATTAGGCCAGTAATTTCTTCTAACAACCGGTTCTCCGAACTGCTTAGAATGTTAACAACCAGTTCTAGAGAATAGGTGTGAACCTGTAGAATCCCACCCCTGTTCTAGATCAATACTAAGGCATAGTTTAATAAGACAAATTCTCTTCCATCTACTGGTTCTTATCTTACCCTCAAGCCCCATGGGGCAGAGGTGGTATTCAGCAGGTTCTGACCAGTTCTGGAGAACTGTTAGTGGAAATTTTGAGTAGTTCAGAGAACCGGTAAATACCACCTTTGACTGGAGATTTTACAGTATCCTTCCTCTGCCATGCCCACCAAGCCACGCCCATCAAGCCATGCCCACAGAACTGGTAGTAAACAAAATTTGAATCCCACCACTGCCATGGGGAATAAATGCAGATTCTCCTCCTGGGAACTCTTCCCTTCAAAGTTTTTAGCAACTTTGAAGCCTGCTATCATGTCTCTCCTTGGCCTTTTCTTTTTAGGCTAAGTATATCCTATTCCTTTAGGCTTTATTCTCCAGGCCCCTCACTATCATTGTTACACTTTTTAAAATTCATCAGAGTCCTTTTTCATCAGCACTTTAGAAACCTACAGTTTTGTTGGAACCAGACAATTCTGTCTTAGAGAAATCATTACTAAAGAAACAACAGCTTTGCACCCTGTATAAAATTGGCTGAAATGTTTGACAGGTAAAAAGATATAAAATACAGGTACCGGTAGTACTCCACTTACAAACAATTCATTTAGTGACAGTTTGAAGTTTCAACAGGACTGAAAAAAGTAATTTATGACCATTTTTCACACTTATGATCATTAGGTCACATGATCAGAATCCAGGTGTTTGGCAACTGTTTCATATTTATGATGGTTGCAATGTCCCAGGATCATATGATCATTTTTGGGACTTTTTGACAAGCAACGTCAATCTTGGAAGCGAGATTCACTTAATAACCTTGTTACTAGCTTAACAACTGCAGAGATTCACTTAACAACGGTGGCAAGAAAGCTTGTAAAATTGGGCAAAGCTCACTTAAACAACTGTCTCACTTAGAAACAGAATTTTTGAACTCCGTTGTGGTGGTAAGTCAAGGACTATTGGTATTTAGACTGGGAAACCATGTGATTCCTCTAGCAGAATGAGTTACAGAAAGTCTCATAGTAATGTTTTGTCTTCTCTTTCTGAACCATAAATTTACGGAAAATGTATACCACTCACTCTTAGACTTTCTTTGGAATTTTCCCAACAGATAACATTGTTATTTTTTTATCAGTCTTTAGTAAGCACTACTATGCCTCAAGAACTTTGATAGGTTTGTGTCAAAGTTCAGAGCAAGAAGATGGCTCTCACAAAACAATAATAAACACAGATCCACTAATTCAGAAATATCTCACTTTTCAGGATATAAGACACTTCATTTTGGCACACCTACTTGGTGAAAGAAGCCAAACCCCAGAACAGGAATCCTGAGAAACACAGAGTATATTGTCCTACATGTCTATTATGAAAGGAGTTCATAGTTCAGTCTAGTTCCAAGGCATCTCCAGTTTAACCAGATGAAGTCGTGTTTTTTTTCTCCTATCCTTTGCCTCAAGATCTGAATTACTCCTAGCTTCTGTAGATCAGTTTCTTCAGCCTGAATTCAGATGTGTGGAATTTGGGATACACTAAATCAGTGGTCGCCAACCAGTGGGCTGGGGACCACTGGTGCTCCATGAGAAAATTTTGGTGGTCCACAGAGAAATGTCCACCCCCCCCCAAAGCAATTAATTCAGGCTGTGCAGGAACACAAGGCTGCACTGCCCACATGGCCCACAGGAACATAAGGCTTGCATCGCTTGCATTGCAAACAACACGAGGTAGTGAGGGGAGGGGGGAAAGGGCGGAGGGGGGGGGAACTTGCCTCACTCGCCCCACATGCCTCGCCTGGCTACCAGGCTGCTTTTTTCCGCTTCTTTCTTCTTCTGCTTTTGGCTGCACGCAAGGAAAGCAGCAACAGTTTTTCTTTTTCTCCCCCAAACTCCACCAGAAATGAGTCTTTTGGACCCTGCAAGGAATCCTACTCCAAGAGGCTGTGCCGGCATGACAAGTCTCACAAAGACTCATTTCTGGCAGAATTTAGGGGAGAGAAAGAAATACTTCTGCTGCTTCTGCTGCTTTCCTTGCATTAAGCCAAAAGTCTCTCTCCTACTTTCTCTCTTCCCCTGAGAATGTAGCTGGAGACGGTATCCTGTGATCCTGAATAAAGAATGATCGATTGGTAGGAAAATGGAGTGGGGAATTTTCCTGCAGACTTTTTGGGGGATTTTCCCAGGGTCTCTGGTCCACAGGATTTAAAATTATGAGTTTGGTGGTCCCTGAGGTCCAAAAAGTTGGTGACCCCTGCACTAGATTATAAATTAAATCTATAATAATTCCTTTTTTGTGTCTATCTCTTCAAGTAAATGTTGATTCCTGGCAAGAACATGGAAAAGTAATCTGTGGGCAATCCCACCCCCCCAAAATGGGCCAAAATCACCCAGCTAGCTTTATGCCTGCAATGGGACTAGCACTCACGTTCTTTCACTTTCTCGTAGGAAAATGCCTTTAACTACAACACTAAACTGGCTCTCTATAACAATTCATAGTAGTACAGCAGTATAATACAAAACAGTTGTAAACATCCACTTTTGTTTTAAACAAAGGGAAAGAGACAGACAGGGGGAGAAGGAAACAGCAATATCTCCCAACTTCGCTAACTCTGAATGTTTCAAGGGTCTGTATCAGCCCTTGAAGCAGACCATCCACTGAAAACATGAACAATTAAGAGTGTCTCTATTCATGCTAATGTGACCAGAAAAAAAAGCAGCAGAACCAGGATATTTCCAGGCAAACAATGGAAAATTAGAAGCATGATTATGCTGTTAATCACAAAACTGAAACAGAGAGGATATAACAAATGCAACATTCAAATGTAAGTAAAAAGTAATACTTACAACACAGAGTATCTTATATTTCATAAGAGTGCTTCTTTTAGTAACTGTCTCGTAATGGGAATCTATCAGGTCCAAAGTGCTCTTCTCTCCCACATCTGTCTCATTTTCTGGAAGAGTTTCCATTTTTCCAGTTACTCTTTGCTCTGTCCTGCTCTTTCAGTTGTGCCTGAGCTGAACAGAAATTGAGAGAGTATTATCACTTTACTGGTAGCATATAAACAAGAGCAGCCTTTGCTCATTTAGAGGGAGGACACCTAATCTACTTTTAACCAATACATGTAAAGGGCAGAAGGCATTTTCAGCAATTTTCTGTTTGGAAATCAAAAATGAGGAAGAAGAAATTGGGAGGTTTCCTTATAGGGGGAAAAAACTGGGATTCAGCCAACACCCAAAAAATAAACATTCAGATAAATCAAGTATATTCACTACTTTATCATTGTTAAAAAGAATTATTTATTTATGAATCACACTTCTCCTTCACATCTCCTTCACAGAGGGACTCTGGCAGTGTACAAATAAAATCATTAAAAAAAAACCCCACACACCCTTTCATGCATGTTGTTTACATATTTTTCTGGATCCAGAAAATCAAATTTTGGGAGACAGAGAGGGGTGAATATTTCATGCTTTTTCATTTAAGGAATTTATATGCTTCTTTTTTGCCCATGACGCAAGAACTAACAGTGTAAAGAATGGCTGACCCCTACTGCTGGACTAGTGATGCTTCAGCAAACAGATTTGAAAGCTATGAATGGGCAATGCTGTTTCAACTCACTGCAACCCATTGAGTAGGCAGGCTGCAATTGTCTTCCATGATCCAGCAGCTTTTTCCATCTTCTTCTGGTACAAGCTGTGCCATCCGGTCTGCCTGAAGCACCTCATGCAAAGGTAAGCTGTTTGAAGGGTAGCTTTATTCCTTATGGCTACCTGAGGCTGTTGTGGGCATGCTCAACCCCTTGGTTCTGGGCCACCAATTTTCACATAGTCATTTGCCTTTGGATACTGAAAGAGGGGCCAAGCCAGACATTGCAGAAGGAACAACAGCATGGGAAGGGATCCCTGGAAGATCAATTCTCTCAGCACCAGAGAGAGCTGTTTCTCCTCATAGAGTGGTAGCTAGAGAGCCCCTTTCCCTGTTCTATTCTCAGGGAATAAGAAAGTGAGGGAAAATTGCTCCCTAGCCAAGATCCCCTTCTCCATGAAATCTATGCCTATGATCTTAGGAGGAGCTTCGATGAAAAGCTACTCCCCCCATTTCTTTTCTCACAGAAGGTGGTTCTTCATTGTTCCTCACCTGACACCCATGAGAAGAAAAGCAGCAGGGAGAGATGGCGTTGTCCCTTCTTCCCCAACTTCTGTTGTCAAGAAATAGGAGGAAGAAGGGCAGAGTGGGTAGAGAAGCCCCAGAGATGGCTCCTCTGGTCCTCTAATTCAGAATGATCATTAGGGAATTAGTAAACAAAACAAACAAACAAACGAACAAGACAGAAGTCTTCTGCTATCAGTTATTGACCTCAGAGAAGGCATCCTGCCTCTCTCCTTTCCTCTCCATTTCTTTTGAGACCTGACCCCAATTTTCTTTTGTTGCCAAAGCACAACAGAGCAGAGGTGGTATTCAGCAGGTTCTGACCAGTTCTGGAGAACCGGTAGCGGAAATTAGCTCAGAGAACCAGCAAATATTACCTCTGACTAGCCCCGCCCCCATCTATTTGCTGCCTCCTGAGTCCCAGCTGATTGACTGGGTCTTCTTTTGTTGCCCTGCACAGAAGGGAGCTGGAAAGCAGGTTAGTGGGGTGGGGAGGGAATGGGATTTTGCAGTAACCTTCCCCCTGGAGTGGGGTGGAATGGAGATTTTACAGTATCCTTTCCCTGCCACGCCCACCAAGCCATGCTGACAGAACCGGTAGTAAAAAAAAAATTGAATCCCACCACTGCAACAGAGGTAGGAGAAGCAGTGAGCACTTCTTCAATCCAGTGCTATTCTGCTGGATCCCGTGCTGTTGCGTGCAAAGTGTGACTTCTGGAATTCTTTACAGCCCTTTTTTAAATCAACAGCAGCCAATTTCCTGAGTAACAAAGCCACATACTTTAAACCAATCATTTCTAACACTTTACAAGAACAATTCAAACTAAACCAATGATTTCAAACCTGCATACATAACAGTCCTCTTTTGTAGTATGTGCATATGCAAGCAATGAGAAATGTGGGTGTATTGCATACCTTAAGAGTTTGTGCCAAGGCTGAGAATCAGCAGTATCTGTAAGTGCAAACAGCGGGTGAAAAATTGCATTACTGAATTATTGTAAATATACTTAATCCTTCTTGCAAACATTCTGGGGAAGCATGATTCCAAAGAAATGAGCTGATTAATATAAAACAGCTGGGTTTCAAAGTTCTGTGACTTTGTTTCCTCATGCTTGACATGAGGCCAGCCTGGACTGAATGGGGTGGGGTGGGGTTTTATCGATTTTAGTTTTTAATTGGGTTTTAATTTTTTATTGGGCTAATTCGACTGGTTTAATTATATTTTAATATTTGTATTCTCATTTCTTATTGTAAGCCGCCCTGAGTCCCCTGGGAGAGAGGGCAGCCTATAAGTCCAATAATAATAATAATAATAATAATAATAATAATAATAACAACAACAACAACAACAACAACAATAACAACAACAACAACAACAACAAATCTTACATTGTGGAGAAAATAAATCTAACTAATTGGAAGCTGCACCCTTTCTCCTCCTTGGCTTTTGGACATTGTCTCAGTCAAACGAACCTCCTTTCTTAGTTTAATCCTATCAGATCCAAACTGAGATACATCATGGCTGTGACAATAAACTTTCCTCAGCTTTGGAATAAATATTTTTCACAATGGAGCCCAACATTTATGTTGTTTAAGCAAGACATTTGTGAAATGAATTTTGCCCCACTTTACAACCATCGCAGTTGTTACGTTAGTAAAACGTTTCTTAAGAGAATCTGGCTTCCCTATTGATTTTGCTTGTCAGAAGGTCACAAAAAGTGATCACGTGACCTGGGAGATACTGCAACTGTCATAAATGTGAATCAGTTGTCTGAATTTTGATCCTGTGGCCATGGAGATGCTTCAATTGTTGTAAGTGTGAGAAACCTGTCTGTACCAACAATATCTCATTGGCACTTAAAGTTTAAGAGTATGCAGCAATGGAAAATGAACAGTATTGGTTGGTATAGTATTCCAAAACAGAAGTTTAACCAAATTCAGTCAAGTAAGGTTACCCTGTATACAATACCTCACAGAATAAGGCAAATATAAACTGACAGCATGGTTTCTAAGCAGGTCTACCAAGTTTATACCGGTAGTCCTCGACTTACAACAGTTCATTTAGTGACCGTTCAAAGTTACAACACTGAAAAAGTGACTTATGACTGTTTTTCACACTTATGACCGAGGCAGCATTCCCATGGTCATGGGATCAAAACTCAGATGCTTGGCAGCTAGTTCATATTTATGATTGTTGCAATGTCCTAGCCTCATGCATTCAGCTTTTGTTATCTTCTGACAAGCCAAAGTCAATGGAGAAGCTTGTTACTAACTTAACAATTTCAGTGATTCACTTAACAAATATGGCAAGAAAGATCGTAAAATAGGGCAAAGCAAATGTTTCACTTAGCATAAATTTTGGGCTCAACTGTGGTTGTAACTCAAGGACTACCTGTAAATATAAGAGCCGGGGTGGCACAGTGGTTAGAATGCAGTATTGCAGGCAAATTCTGCTGACTGTCAGGAGTTTGATCCTGACTGGTTCAAGGTTGACCCAGCTTTCCATCCTTCCAAGGTCAGTAAAATGAGGACTCAAATTGTTGGGGGAAATATACTTAAGATCACTTAAAGAGGACTGTAAAGCACTATGACACGGCATATAAGTCTAAGTGCTCTAGCAAATTAGTTGCCATGTAAACAACGGGGAAGTTAGAAAACTAATACCTATGCACCTTTCCAATAAATTCCTTTTTTTCTTTTTGTAATATTTGTAAAAAATAGTGGATACCTTAGTATTAAACATTAAGTTCAAAGACAATGACCTTTTTATTTTATAAAATAACTCAATGCATTGTGCAATTGATCGTCCATGCTATGTTGATGATGTTATCCATTTGTTATGTCTGACTGTAGGCGATTCTAAGGGCCAGATGTCTTTCCACATCTTCCAATCTTGCACTACTTCTTTGAGTTTTTTAAATGCTTTTTCTCCTCCTTTAACTTACCTAAGCCATACATAGTATATATAATTTTAAAATTTCACAATATTTATTTACTCAAAGATGATCTAATCATCGAATTCCAGGATCAAAATTTCATTTATTTTCAAATAAAACATCCAAGAATAATCTTCCAAGGACAAAAAGTACATAAAAATAATCTTTAAAAACCCAGTAATAATCAGTATTCAAACTAACAGTACAAATATCCTCTCATCTTAAATGTAAGCCGTTACATTAAAAAAAACCTATAAAGGCCAATGAAACATGTGTAACAATATCTCTTATCAAAACAGATCTAATCATCAAATCCCAAAATCAAAAATTTTCTTTTTCTTTTTTTCTTTTTGCAGCAAAATAAAAAATAAAAAAAATCCAAGAGCGTCCTTTAGGTAACAATAACATTTTTCAAATTGTTTTCTAGTGCGAAGCGAAGCAAGGTGATATAATTGGTGGCTGTGTACGTCTGCAAGCCTATAGTCGGTCTCAAGGTTTGGATTCGGCCACCAAATTAAGTTGTGGGGGAATACTGCTCCTTCTTGTTATTAAAGAAAATCGGAGCAGAGAAACAGTGACCGGATGTGCGTTGTGCAATCGGAGTGTGTATTTCCTTAGGAAATCGAGGAGCTCGCCAATTCCGCCGCTCTAAGATGCTTTTTCATCCGAGTTTGACGCGCTTCATGGAACTTTAAATCAGGGGTCTCCAACCTTGGCAACTTTACGATTTGTGGACTTCAACTCCCAGAATTCCCCAGCCAGCGCATGCGCTGGCTGAGGAATTCTGGGTGTTGAAGTCCACAAGTCGTAAAGTTGCCAAGGTTGGAGACCCCTGCTTTAAAGCAAGCAAATGAGAGCTCTCGGTCCTTAACCCTCAAATCCGTTGCAGTGAGTAAAGGCTACAGCATCCCCCTCCCAACCACCACCAGCAGTAGTAGTATTCCTCCCTCCACCTCCAGCTACCCGCGACCCGGATGCGAAAGGAAACACCTTCCGTAACACTTCCGGGAAGAGAAGCAGAGGCGGGGAGAGTCGATCTTGTTGCTTCTTCTCCCCCCCCTCCCGGATCGTGGCGGACTAAAGCTTTGGGATCGCGCCATGGCGGTCCCGATGGAGGCGCAGTTGCAGAGTATCTTCGAGGAAGTGGTGGTGAGTCCCGCCGCCCGCCACGGCAGTCATCGTGATCATCATCACCATCAATCTTCCATCATCAAAGGATGGTCGCCGCCTGATGGGGAACGCTGCGGTGTTGTAGGATTGGGAAGGGGGAGTGTGGATGCCGGATTTAGATGGCTATCTAAACCTTCGATGCAACTTTGCAAATGGGCAGGTGATGGAGAAATCAAAGGGGGAAGATGAGGTGGGGAAGGAGAAGGAGGGAGCAGGAGGAAGAGGAAGAAGAAAGAAGAAAGAAGAGAGGAAGAAGAAAAAAGGAGGAGAAGAGGAAGGAGTTAGTTTATTGTCATTACACCTCATACAACGAAATCAAACACCATCTTCAGTGCACATCATGACCATGACCATGAAAATAAACACAAACACACATCCTAATGAGGAGGAGGAGGAGGAGGAAGAAACGACAACTGGTCCTTATGCTTCTTGTTCCCATAGGGTTGGGAGGAGATGGACCTTTGAATGGCCACTCTGTTAGGGCATCTTAGGCAAGGTCCTGCTGCATCTAACCCCAAACATCCCCAACTCCCCTGTAGATTAGGTGCCTCTGGGGAAAATGAAGAATTGCCTCTGAAACTTCTCACTTCTTCTCCACTAAGAAGGCAAAGCACCTGTCTGAGGGCTTCCATGTAACCTTCAGTTATTCTGGATAGTCTTATTCAACTTGGATTAGCTAGGCTGCTATTAAAGCTGTCCCAGTTGATAGGCATAACTATTGTTGGCAAAGTGAAGACTACACTGCCTTTGGCTTGGCTGGACCTTCGGGTTCTAAAACTATGAGAGATGAAAAACCCTTTTGCTTTGTGCAGTGTGTCACCTCTGTCTTCTGCTATTCCTCACTCTTGCATATATAATGGTTCCCAATGTTGGGATTTCTTCCTCACAAGGGAATTGCTTCATGCCTGCCCCCTCCAGTTCCATATCATTCTTTTTTGAGATGTGGAGCAAGTGCTTATATGTACTTCGTTAGTGATGGGATTATTTTTGCTTTCTTAATGGCCTCCCGGTATGGACCTTGTATTTTCTAAACATTGTATAGATGTATCTATCTATTGTATGTGCCAGGGCTGCCTCTGTCCATTTCCTAGAAAAGAAAAATCCTTGGCTCCATAGATTCAGAAAAGTACTTTTACTAGGAATGAACTGAAAGCAACAAGTCTCAGACAAGATCTGAGGCAAAGCGCTTGAAACAACAAATTAAAACAAATTGTAGAGCCCAACCCCCTTGTAGCTAGGCAACCAGAGGGCTGCTGTATACCAAAGCTAGAAGAATTGACCTTGGTGAGATAAGCAAAGCCCAGAAAGATTCTCCACTGACCCCCTAATCCATGGCAGCAAGCAGCAGGCTAGCTGACAGTATGTGTCTAGAATACATATGTAGGATAATATTCTATTGACAGATGCTGGCACAGAACAATAGCCAGTCTTTGTTTCTGTTTGGTCCCCATTTCCCTTCAGCAATTTTTCTTTATCTCATGTAATAAAATACAATGACTTTTATCAATATTTTTATCAACCTTGCCTCCCTACCCAAAATATTTTCTTTTCACTAATTATAAGCTTAGACTACTTGTTAATATTTGAAGTAGAATTATTCGTTTATTGGCTCTGTGCTTACTTTTTTCCACTTGTTTACATACATAAAGGATTTTTTTATTTTAGTTAGTGGTATCAGTAGATAAGTTTTTACTTGAGAATTTTTCTTCCTCTGCCTGTTCTGGATACTTTGATTTGAACAAGGCATATAGGTGACATAGGATAAAAGATAAATTGTTCTTAGAATGATACAATGTTTTAAATTCTTTTATAGAAAACAGAAGTCATAGAGGAAGCTTTTCCTGGGTAAGTGTAATGTAAACATTTTCTAGTATAATTGTAGAGATTCTGTTGTAGTAACTAGTGATGAAATACTTTATAAATAACTTGGCTTTACTTGTATTAGCTTGTTTATGGATACCCCAGAAGACGAGCGAACTAAATTAATCAGCTGTTTGAGTGCCTTTCGACAGTTCTGGAGCAACCTTTCCCAGGTGAGTATTTCCTGCTTTTTAAAGGACATCTAATTTCAATTTCTCCAGTTATTTCATACATTGAGAGTTTTAATAAACCTAATATTTTCTTATTAATATATTAGCTATCTGTAATATCTATAAATTCCCTGACAGAGTTTCTAATTAGAGGTAGATCATGCTGACCAGCTTATGGATAGGATATTGCCATTTTTTTCTAAGAAAACTATCCATTTCTGTTTCCAGCTTCTAGTTATATATAGGCCTTTGGGTTTGTAAGACCTTAAATTATTTCTTTGTAAGACCTTAAATTATTTCACCTTAAAAGTTTTATCAAAAGAAGAATGATATAACCCAAAACTTTCACTTATCAATTCTTGCACTGAGATTGTAACGGCTTGTGGGAAGTTTTTATTAATGTAAATCTTTCTTTTATGGTTTTTAACAAATTGTGAAGTTATTGAATGTGTATAATTTATCTTACAGGAATCTCATGAACAGTGCGTTCAGTGGATTGTAAGGTTCATACATAGCCAACATAGTCCTAAAAGAATTTCTTTTCTATATGATTGTTTAGCAATGGCTGTGGAGACTGGGTTACTGCCACCCAGGTATGTTTCTTTCAGATAAATTGCAATGGAGAATTTATTACAGTATATCAATTGCTTAAAGATAATACTAATAATACATCAGATCTGCTTAGAAAAGATACCATTCATTATGTTTTTTCTTTAATTTTCCTAGAATGGTTTGTGAGTCTCTGCTGAATTCTGACAATCTAGAATGGGAAAGGACACAGCTTTGGTCTCTGACATTTAAACTTGTTCAAAAAATAATTGGGGGTGTAGACTACAAGGTAATAACTATACATATATCCTATTTTTATAATACAGCCTTAAAAACTTCTTTGTATTTTTATCTAGACGCATACTTAAATCTATATATTTGTTTTTAAGATTTATAAGGCTGCCCAACTCAAACAGTATGACTCTGGGCAGCATACAGCATAAAAACAAGCAATACACCATCTCCAGCCTATTTGATATTAAATATGTACAATATATAATATATAGAAGTAAATGACTGTCAGAAAGGTAGGAGATAGAGCTATAGTTTAAAGTCACTCTAACATAGATTATAATGACTTATGAAGTATAACAATCTGTAATGAATTCAGTTGTAGAATTGGAGACACCTTACCTGCTCTAGTGATTATGTTTTACCGATGTTACAATCTCAGTTATTATCAAGTCAGTCAACAGTACAAGTATTTCTAGTTACAAGGTTTTACACATTTCAAATGGGTTGGCACATCCATTGTCTTTTTCATCCATTTCTTTACTCATTGTTATATGATTATATAAGACGAAACAAACAAAATGTTAAAAACTTTATGACATATTTGTGTAGCTACTTATCAAGCACATCTAAATTACTGTATTTTTTGGAGCATAAGATCCTCCGAAATATAAGATGCACCTAGCCTTTGGTGAGGAAAACAAGAAAAAAAATCTGCCTCTGCCTCCCAGCAATTTGCCTCCTTGTAGCAAACAGCCAGTTTCAGTTTCAGCACAGCCTAATTAGCACCAGCAGCTGATTGTAGTTGAATCGACCTCCGGCGATCAGCGGTTTCAGGCTGCAGGGATTGCCATAGCCTATTGCTGCCTCTGTGCACCCCATTTTCTGCCTCCACATCCC
Source organism: Naja naja (assembly GCA_009733165.1). Lineage (NCBI taxonomy): Eukaryota > Metazoa > Chordata > Lepidosauria > Squamata > Elapidae > Naja > Naja naja. Next base: position 101,044,210 of record CM019148.1, read on the forward strand.
GTTTTCATCCTCCGCACGCCCGTTTTCGGGCTCTGCGCACACCATTTTCCACCCATTCTGGGTGGCGGGGATCAGAATGGCCAGAAAATGGGGCAAGTGGAAGCCAAAAATGGGGCGCGCAAAGGCAGCAATAGGCAACGGGAATCCCTGCAGTCTGAAACAGCTGATCGTCAGGAGGCTGATCCAGCGGATAGTCAGCTGCTTGTGCTAATCAGGCTGTGCTGAAACTGAAACTGAAATAGGCTGTTTGCTGCAAAGAGACAAAGTGCTGGGAGGCAGAGGCCAAAGGATGGGGGCTTTTTTCCACTTTTGGGGGTGGACAAAGTGCATCTTATACTCCGAAAAATATGGTATTAAAGAAACCAAAATATCTTTACAATACCCAAGGCATGTCACAACTTTTGAGCACCCTAATGTTTGGCAGTTGAAAGTTCAAAAATTTGACATGCCCTAAACAGGCATGCTCATGTGATTTGTAGGACCTAGATATAAGAGAAGGGTTTTGGTAGTCTTGGGCCGGGGTCATGGCACAGCCATTAGAGATGAAATACAGGAAGTACGGTAACGTGTCATCTGCCTTGATTCTACACCATCAAGAAGATCACTGCTCATTAATTTGTTTCTGCAATAGTTCTCCTAAATTACATCAGAGAAGCAACATATACCTTCTAACCAGAAGGAGAGCTGAAAAAAATCTAACTCACTTGAAGAATCTATGCTGATGATTTGTCTGTTTTTTTTTAGAGAATTGGCAGATTAGGAAGCCATTAGCGGTTTTTTTTTTTAATTACATTTATATGCCACCCTTCTCCGGAGACTCAGGGCGGCTTACAATTTTTGGGATGCAACCCAGTGTGCTCAGCAATAGCCTTCATTCCATTGTATATGCCTGCTTATTACTAAGCGGCATTTTTACAAGGTCAGCTATTTGCCCCCAACAATCTTGGGTCCTCAATTTACCTACCCTGAGAGGATGGAAGGCTGAGTCAACCTTGAGCCTGGTGGGATTCGAGCCTGCACTAATTACAGGTAGCTGGAGCTAAGTGCTAGGCTATTAACAGCCTGCACCACCAAGGCCCTATCTCATCAAGCAATGGCTCTGCTCAGGGAGCTACCCCAGCATGAAGTGAGGAGGCAGGAACCAGAAGTCAGACCTTTTTGGCTGTAGTTCCAACTCTGTGAGATCAAGAGAGAGCTGGCCTCCTGCCTACAGCAGTTGTAGGCAGCTGGAACTTAAGTGCAGGCAATTAACAGCCTGAGTTTGAATGAAAAGCTTACAAATTGTTCTCTAGATACAATAAAACGACAGATATAACATGTTTTGTACAATTAGATATTAGTGTTACAAGTCTAATTCATTTATACAGAATTTAAAAAGTGAATTTTGCATTTTGGCATAATTTTCCTTTAGAATTTGATTTGTGTGTTACAGGGTGTACGAGACCTTTTGAAGGCTATCCTGGAGAAAATCCTAACTATTCCTAACACTGTGAGCTCTGCTGTTGTGCAGCAACTATTAGCAGCAAGAGAGGTAAGCATATTAAATGGAGAAAACTAGATCTGAGTTGCTTGCTGTTTTCTGCTGGAACAGTTTAACAATTATATAAATGTTTCAAAAAGAGAGAGAACCGAGAAAGTTTTTGAGACTTTTCTGATAATTAAATTCTCTTGTAATTTGCAGGCTATATTTGCTTAGAGGTAGTATTAGCACTCTTCAATTGATATTGCTTCCTTGGGGTACTCAGTATAGGCAGTTATTTATTTAAAGCGAGCTAATTACAAATGTTAAAAATATGTGGATTGTATTATATTTAAATTTAATTTGCTTCGCTGTTTTGTGTTACGTCCTAAAATAAAACAAAAGACTATTCATTATTCTCCAGTCTTCTTGGAAATGTTTTCATTGCATTTGTACAGTATTTTTACTCAGAAACATACATAATTTAAATAAACCTAATTTTAAATTAAATAATTGAAATCTGCCCAGCATATTTTCAGCATTTTAAAAAAAAATGATTAATTTATTTAATTCCAGTAGGAAAATTTATCTCATAGCAAATACTTCCATAACTGATGTAGGATCATTGAGAAACAAGAGCATGATTATTGAAATTCACAAAATCTTCAGAAATATGACAAAGGTTTGGGAAGTGAACTACTTCAGTGAATACTAAATATCTAACAATTTTTTAAAAATGAGCAACAATAAAATGGAGTTATTTTTGAAAGAAGACATGGGAAGCTGATTATAGCTCTGAACAGGATTTCACATTGCACCGTTTCAGATGTTGATTTTTTTTATATGTATATAAAACTCTTCTCTGTGGTTTGTTGGTTTTTTCCCTTAGGTTGTTGCATATATTTTGGAAAGGAATGCATGCTTATTACCTGCTTACTTTGCCGTCACAGAAATCCGAAAGTTGTATCCTGAAGGAAAACTTCCCCACTGGGTAAGATTTGATTTGTAAAAAATTAAAAATCCAATTTTGGACCTTAGGAAGTAAAGTACAGTATATAGTAGATGGGCAGTTTAACAAATTGGATAGATAGATAGATAGAAAGATAGATAGATAGGCAGGCAGGCAGGCAGGCACGCAGGCACGCAGGCACGCATACAGACAGACACAGACACACAGACAGACACAGACACACAGACAATCAGACAATTCTAGTCCAGCTGGGTGATTTAGGTCCATATTCCCTCTTAACCTTAGGAAGCAGGCAGTTGCAAACTACTCTAAAATCTTGCCAAGAATACTGCACAGGCTTGTCCAGTTAGTCACCAGCAGTCAGTACTGATTTGAAGGCACCAAAAAAAAAAAGATTTAAAACCCCTAAAATAAGGCATCCTGTAAATTTTATCATTTGTACCTTTTGTATCATTTGCAACTCTTATATCATTTGCAGAATGCTGTTGTTATGCAACCATGTAAATTGTTAGACATTACTTTGTACAACAAGGTACATGAGTGCACACAAAGTTCATAGAACTGCAGTTTTCATGGTATTTTCAAGTTGTGATTTCTGGGTTTTGAATTAATTGGTAACTTGTGTTTAAATAATGTTTTCATATTTAGTATGTTTTTTAGTTGTTAGGTAACCTTGTATCGGATTTTGTGGATTCCTTCAGGCCTACAGCAAGGATAAATTCCATCTGTGGTAAGCATTTATTTTGTATGTAGAAATTGTACTTGTGGAAACTGAAAGATTAGTTCTCTCTAGCCTACGAAGTTTGAAGGCATTAGTCTATTACCCATAGTTACCATTGGTTCCTAAGCTCTTGGTATCAAACAGTGCAGGCTACAGATTTGGTCATCAGGCTAAACATGGCATGATAAGTTTGCAAGCACTAATTTATTGCATTTCTATCCTCTTTTTCTTTTGAGAGCTAGTTCTTATAGCAATAGCACTTAGATTTATAGACTGCTTCACAGTGCTCTACAGCCCTCTCTAAGCGGTTTACAGAGTCAGCATATTGCCCCCAGCAATCTGGGTCCTCATTTTACTGACCTTGGAAGGATGGAAGGCTGAGTCAAGGCTTGAGCCAGTGGGATTCGAACTTCTGGCAGCTGGCAGTCAGCAGAAGTAGCCTGTAGTATGCATTTTAACCATTGCTCCACCACAGCTCAGGGTTGTCCTTCCCCAGAACAGCTGCCCTATGAAATAAGCTGCACTAAGAAAGAATGACTGGTCCCTGGTGTATTCAAGCTGATACTTATGGGCCACGGTGGCATAGTGGTTAGAGTGCAGTACTGCAGACTACAATTTGGCAGTTCAAATCTCACCAGGCTCAAGGTTGTCTCAGCCTTCTGTCCTTCCAAGGTGGGTAAAAAGAGGACCCAGATTGTTGGGTGCAATATACTGACTCTGTAAACTGCTTAGAGAGGTCTGTAAAGCACTGTAAAGCGGCATGTAAGTCTAAGTGCTATTGCTGTGACCTATAAATTCCTTAATGGCTTAGGTCCTGTAGGATCCTTATCTGTAGGATTCTTTTCATTGTTATTTCTGCCAAGCCAGTAAGGTCAAGATGAACTTACATCAGCTGTGAAGGTTGTCATCTAGGGGAACCTAGGAACTGTGCTTTCTTAGTGGCTGTCCTACGGAACAGCGTTCTTCCTGAGAGCTGCATGGCCCACACCTTATTGGGCTTTCACAAATCTGTAAAAATGTGGCTCCCTTTAGGGGACCCTGGGTAGGGAACGTTGATTTACTCCTTAATGCATCTTTTTTATTTTATCTTTGGGAGTATATGTTAATTACCTTTCTCTGATGCATAGCAATTGTTGTGGTTCATCTTGTCCTATGTTTTGTTTTTAGCATAACTATTATGTCAGCTGCCTCCAATTGTATTGTTAATTGAATCAGTGTACAAATTAGGGAGGGAAGGAGGAAGGGAGGAATAAAGAAAACCTTTGCAAGGGTTCAGTGGCTAGTGCAGTTCTCATGGCCAGGATAATACAGAAAGCATTTCTAAAGATTAGATCTTTGGATTGTATACTTTTGGGTATAAAACGAGAATCCCGAATAATAGCAATTGTATATAATAATAAGACTGAATGTACAGGAAACAAAGCACGAATGTTGAAATAATGTAATAATACAGGCAGAATGCTGGCAAAGGAAGGCATGGCTGTGGTGGCACAGTGGCTGGAATCCAGTATTGCAGGCTAACTCTGCAATCCCACTGCCAGGAGTTCAATCCTGACCAGCTCAAGGTTGACTCATCCACCCGAGGTCGGTAAAATGAGAACCCAGACTGTTGGGTGCAATATGCTGACTCTGTAAACTGCTTAGAGAGTGCAGTAAAGCACTGTAAAGCAAGTATGTAAGTCTAAATGCTATTGCTATTACATGGTGAATTTCTACAAAAGAGTCAAAGAAAGGTGGATAAAGATAAAACTTGGCAATCACTTTCAATTAGAACACTAAAGAACCCCAAAAGAACCCCAGAAGTCTTGATTTTGGCTGCTCAAGAGCAAGCGATTCAAGCTAATCAAGGCCAGAATTGGGGAAAAAAATCATCAAATGATTCAAAGTGCAGATTGTGCAAAGAAGCAGAAGAAACAGTAAATCATATGGAGCTCATACAAAATGGTACAAATTGATGATAAGCAATGACATGGCATAGTTGCAAAATGACTCACTACAAAAATTATCATGTGCCAGTAATGAAAAACTGGAAAACATAAAAGTTGAAAAAGTAGTCGAAAATGAGCAGGTTGAAATATTGTGGGATTTTTGAATACAATCTGTTTAAAAATCTTGGCATACTGACTTTTAACTGTGGCTGAAAAGAAGAAATTATCATGTAGCAGTTACCAGGGGATAGTAGAATAGTTGACAAAGAATTGGAGAAACTCAGAAAATATCAAGATCTGAAAATTGAAACTGAAAGATTGATTATGGCATAAACTGGCCATCATAGTCCCGTTGGTTATCAGTACATTGGGTCCAGTACCAAAAATCTTGAATGGCACTTAGAAACCCTCGTGACTGGGGGCTGCACAGAGTTTAATATAAGATGGGCAAATATATAAATGTCTTATATAATCTTCACATTGATAATAACTCCAACTGTCCATTACTAGAGACCACACTGCTTGGATCTGCACATATACTACGCCAATATATTGCAACATAGGTTCTGGGGATGTGTATGAAGGTCAATGCCAGCTAGGGGAATTGACAGGTGTGATTTCATGTTATTGTATCTAATAACAGTAAAGAATAATAACTGAAAAATTGAAATTTGCTATTCATATAGCTCAGGATAACTTGATTATCTAAAACAAGGGTCTTCAAACTGGCCAAGTTAAAGACTTATGGACTTCAACTCCCAGAATTCCTGAGCTAACATGACTGGAGGAAGAATTCTGGGAGTTGAAGTCCACAAGTCTTAAAGCTGTCAAGTTTGAAGACCCCCTGGTCTAAAATATCTGAAAATGGGACATGCTGATATTTAATTTAAAATACTTATAAAATGTAACCTCTAGCCCAGGAGTCTGCAACCTTAAACACCTAAAGAGTCATTTGGACCCGTTTCCCACAGAAAAGAAAACACCGGGAGCCACAAAACTTGGGTGAGCGTGGCCAACTCAACATCCCTCCTACCCAGTCATATAACACACACACCTGCCACACCTACCCAGGTTTTGTGTCTCCCGGTGTTTTCTGTGGGAAATGGGTCTCTCTCTCTCTCTCTCTCTCTGCCCCTCCCTCCCCTCTCATTTCTGTTTTTTTGTGTTTTCTCAGCCAGGCGAAGAGTGATTAGGATGGGAGGGTGAGGGGTGGGGCCAGCCAGTGATGGGATCACCCAACAGGGAGCCACAACAGAGGGCCCAAAGAGCCACATGCGGGTCCAGAGCCGCGAGTTGCTGACACCCGCTCTAGCCATTTGTAGAAAGTTTTGCATATTTATAAAAAACAACTAAGTTACCAATTATGGTAATCATTACATTTAGGGAATGATATACTTTGTGATTTTCTCTCTTTGGTATCCAGGACGATGTAGTCTTCTTCCTGTAGTGAACAACTCTGGTGCTATTTGTAATTCATGGAAGTTGGACCCTACAACACTTCGGTTTCCACTGAAAGGCCTTTTGCCCTATGACAAGGTGACCTTTGCATGCGACCTTTGTGAATGCTTTGAAATATAATAGAATAAAGCATATTAATCCTATTTAAAAAATTTAGTGAAAATTGAGATTTAGTTTATTAATTGAATGCTTATTAAAAAAAACATTAAATAGGTGTGTATGTGGAGTGTTGTGGTTTTTTTTGAACTCTTGGAAGATATCCCGAACATTGCACTAATCCTGGAAAAAGTTTTTCTTTCTTTCTTTCTTTCTTTCTTTCTTTCTTTCTTTCTTTCTTTCTTTCTCTCTTTCTTTCTTTCTTTCTTTCTTTCTTTTTCTTCCTTCCTTCCTTCCTTCCTTCCTTCCTTCCTTCCTTCCTTCCTTCCTCCCTCCCTCCCTCCCTCCCCTTCTCCTTCTCTTTCTCCTTCTGTTTCTCTTTTTCTTTCTCTTTTTCTTTCTCTTTCTCTCTTACCTACATACCTATCAGAAAAGTAGAATAAAATATGTTACGAGCCTTAAAGTAAGCCCTGGAAAGATTTTGACAGAATCTCTGATGTCTCAGAGATTCCTTTAAATTTTTTCAAAGCAAAGCAAACTATTTTTAAAAAGATTCTTCTCAAAATCCAAAAATTCAGGACCAGACTTGAGCATAATATAAATCATGCATGTTCTACATGCAGTACCTCTTCCAATATTATTTTTGATTGATCTGAACTAGGGCCCACCAAATTTTAGGCACCTTATAATAAGTAAGAAAACAATTATTCCAAGTCACAGAAATATAAAATACAAAATATCTGCAAGAAACAGAGTGCAGCAACAATTAAAAAAAAAACTCTGCTAAAAGGTTATTAACAAGGAAATGATGCATTTCTATCAGATCCCAAAGCTAACAGAAAAAAATCCAAATGAAATACAAACTTCATTCTGTTTCATTAATAAGCAGGTATAGCTGCATCCAATTATACCTGCAACTTGAGTCCTGCTTTTATGCCAAATAAAGCTCTGGGGATAAATTTACACCTTTTTTTTTAAACTATGATTCTTTGCTCTTCCAACATAAAAAGCTTGGAAAATAAAGCCATAAATATGGTGAAACCATTGTGAATAGGAACTTTTTGTCCACTAGGGTTAGCTTCAGTGAAAATGGGGAGGGTTTTTTCCCCCCAGTTTTTTAGAGCAGCTGAGTAAATGAGTCCCTGCAGCTGTTTCAGAAACTGTCCCCAGTAATATTTACACTCCCCCCGCCCACCAAAAAAATGGTCTAGTGGAATTGGAATTGAAGCAGAGTGGCTCTGTGCCTGGAGGCAACTGGGAACATCTTCCAAAGCAGCCATATGAGCCCCGCAGACCTCATAACCATTTTAATGACTCGAAAAGAGGTACAGTACTTTATTGAGGGTGAATGCATTGCTCCTCATTTATAGATGCTTTGCACAAATCTAATTTCCCTCTCAATAGATAGATGATTCTGCCAGATGCTGCCTAATATTTGTAACAAATCACTCTTGTCCTCTAAACAAATGAAGCCTGAAATAAGAATCCGGCAGAAAAAGCATTTGAGATTAAAAAAAAAAGATAATTGAACATATATCTAAGTTAATGCTTTGTTTTGGCATTTGGCAGTCTTTTTAGGTCTGGGCACTGTCACATGCTTCATTGTAGCATAGGCTGGATGGTTTTTTTTTTTTTTAAAAGAATCTAAAGCAGGGCTATCAAACTCGCGCCCCACAGGCCGTATGCATCACGCTGGCCATGCCCATGCCCGGTTTAGCGAAGGGGGTTGTGATGTGTCACGTGACGATGCTGTGACGACACGGGTTTGATACCCCTGATCTGAATTAAGATTTCTAAAGTAAGATGTCTATCCATGCCACCCAGCAATCTCAATTTGCTTTGCAGAAAGTTTTGTGACTTCTTAATGTGTGAATGCCTAAGTAATACAGCCAGACCGAATGCCCTTATCAGCCAAATGTGTCTGTTTTACTGGAAGGATGTGCAGAAGGCTGTCTGGGAGTATCGTTGTGTGTGTATGTTAGTGCTCCCGGGTGTCAATGTTGCCCAATGCTGCTTTGTGTGGACAGTGCATTTTATTTCAGTTTTCAACTTTTTTTTATTTTGTGCCAATAGGTTGGGATTTGTTTGCTTTTATTCTTGTTTTCAAGGATCTGTTTGAGCCTCAGACTGCCTTGTTGCGGTATGTGCTGGAGCAGCCCTATTCCCGAGATATGGTCTGCAATATGCTAGGCCTAAACAAGCAGGTACTGTATTGTGCTGTGATGGCTTTTCCTTTGCATAGAACCTGCACTTTTCTTTTCTCTTTTTCTTTGCTGTAGCTAACTAAGCAAAACAGTTGAGGATTGGGTCCTATTTTTTACCCCCTTTCAATATTATTGCCTTAGGTGAATTGGGCACAATTATTTCTGTTTACTTACATATTGCTTTAAAAAAACCTTCTAAATTGAAAGATAGTTTTTTGGTCTTTTGGTTTTTTTTTTAAAGGATATTTTTTTGGCATTGCTTTTTTTCCCTATAAGGCCAGCCTCAAATATACCCTGGACAGATTTCGTTCTACAGCAGACATCTTCTCGTTTAATATTGGTGGACTGGTTGATTGATTGACTGAAAGATGGTGGTGATAGATGCATTGCTTAGATGAAGAGTCGGTAGAATTTGTCTGTTGAATGCCTTGGCATGTTTTCATTACCTTTGCTGGTAATGAATAGTCTACTGTTAATTGATATTATTTTATTTAAATTTTTGTGCTTCTTTTTTTTTCTCCCTTTTTATTTTTTGCCTGACCATGTGGGCGGGCTTGGTCTGATTTGGGGTAACTTGAGGCTGGCCTCATAGTCACTGTTTTGTCTTTTCTTTTTTTCTTCCTTTATTTTTGTTCTGTCCTGTCTTGTCCTGCCCATCCTCCAATGCTCTAGACCTTGAACATTGCTCAGGTATGTTCACAACCTTACTGTTGTATTGTGACTAACGATACGCTGGCTGCTTTTTAGCCACTGATTCCAGTTCGAGAATACGCATCTGGCCAGGGCTTGAAATTGGTGGGATTTTCACATGCAATGATAACAACTGCTTCCTCTTCAAATCAAACCGGAGGTTATAAGGTTACCAAAGGATATTCATAGCCAGTTCAGTACCTGGACAAGATTTATCCATTACTGTCCAATCCCTCCCATCGTTATTTTTGTTCGGACTGTAAAATGTCTAAAAAAAAGAACCAAAGTTGCTACAAAAAAGATCTAAAGAAAATTCCTTTTGTTCAAATTAACCACTATGTAAGATTTGTAAGTTAAAAAAATCAACTTGACTAGGAAAGGTCATTCTAAGCCTCTCTAATAAATGTGTTCCCCAAGAAGCTCCAAATGGGCTGAATTAGGTGGAAGAAAAAAAAGGAGAAGGAAAATTTTGAAAAATTAGCAACTTTTATTTGCTGTTTATGCTTGCCTGTTCGTATACTCCAATATTGGCAATCTTAGTCTGTTTCTAATCTAACTTTATTTTAAGTAAAGTTTGATGACAGTGTTTGCAATACCATAGTGAAGGTTGTGTCAGTGTTTTCATTTTGGGGGAAAAAAACCTTTTATTTCATGGATTGTGCTTGACCATAACATTTGCTTGAAAATAATACATGGGTACAGTAAATAAATAAATCCCCATTTCCACAGATTTTGAAGCATTTCCACATGTTACTTTGCAAAGCGTTCCATATTATAGCTGAACATAAAATACTTTGGCCATAATGAAGAATCTGAGTTGTACAGTACTGATTGTGGCAGATTGAGCTGTTGGAAGACAACAATGTCTTTACCTTAGATAGCACAATGAAAGTCCTACTTCCGTATATAACGTTCTTTCCTTTATCATGGCTACATAATTGCCAAAGTCAGTGAACTCCCTTACATTGAACTTTAAATCCCTTGTGTGTTTAGCGGTTTCATTGTTTGACAACCTATCAAATTTTGTAGTATGCACATGTGTTCATTTTTCAATTCACTTTGGACAAGGGGACATGCAGTGTTGCTTGATGGCTAAACCCATAGATGTTAAGAGTCCGGGCATTCTTTATGCAAACAAAGAGAGATGTCTGTCAATCTATTGTTCTTTCCTGAAGATATCCCGCTTCATTAAAAAAAAGTATCACAAAATGCTTTACAAAAATTAGTATAGCAACACAATTACAATTCCCTGCTATTCTCCCCTCCGCATTACCTGAATAGGAAACTGACATTGGGTCTTTTGATATTTATAAATGCTATTATTCTATATGCTTTTTAGGAGATTTGCATCCCATACATAAAGCACATATACATAACAGGCAAACTTGTTACATAAAATAATAATTGATCTACAGGAGTTCCCAGAACAGAGTTCATCGTACTACTTTTAACATGTGTACCTATTTTGTTCGATGTCTATGGAGCTTTTCAATAATCCAGATCATGGTTGTCCCAAAGGTGCTTTTCCAAAGGCAACTGGACTTTCTTGGTGTTTTGTTTTTCTTGAAGACATTTCACTTCTCATCCAAGAAACTTCTTGGGTGAGAAGTGAAATATCTTCAAAGAAAAACATCCCAAGAAAATCCAGTTGCTTTTTGAAAAGCATTTTTGGAACTAACTTTGTTAGCTTTTCTTAAGCTGTATTCTTGCATTTTAAGCATTTTAAGAGCTTCCTATAGGAAGGATTTTCTGATATAATAAAAAAAACAAACATTACCATAAAGATCCTAAGTTTTCTATATATGGAGTTAAAGCATTATTCTTTCCCTTCCCTTCCCTTCTCATCTCACTCAATCAGATTAAGTGCTTAAAGAGATACAACTTTCTTCCTTGAAAGGGAAGCAAGCTCTGTAGGGAAAAACATTGAGCTCCAAATGTTTAAACAAGATACTGTCCATAATTCTTTTCTGCTATGTTTATAGACTCTTGCCTATTGCCTCCCAGAAGTTTTCTTTCAACTTTATAGTAAACAAATGCTTTTGAATTAAGAATGACGATTTTGTGAGTTAAACTCTTCAAAATTCCATGATATTAGTTTTAGAAATGAAATTTAAAAGTTCTTGCCTAATGCGAGGTGAGTTATGAAACACTGAGACTTGTCATTTAATCTCAATTTTCTGAGAGCAAACAGTTATCGTCAAGCAACAAAACCTGGAATTAATGGTTCTTTTTTTGATGGAAATGCTGACAAACTCTGAGTTGTAGGTGTGCTGCCATAATAACAACAGTCTGTGAATTTCTTGTTCATTTGTCAGTGGAAAGCATGGAAGGATCGTGTGTGACGTTTCTTGATGGGAATTCAGAGATGATGCTGAAAATCCCATCAGCTGCCTAATATTCAAATTGTGCAAGCCAGTGGTTGGGAGGCAACCTGCTGGGACATGGGGATATATTGAGAACTCTTTGGTACTTTAGACTTAGAAATGCACCAGAATTGCATTCATCTGATGTTGCACATTGATAACAGATCATTAAGTTGAAATATACAAAAATAGGAGCCTGCCTGCTCATACTACTCCATGTGCTAAGGGTGGTTTTCCCCTGCAGATAAAGATCCAGTGATACAAAGTTAAATGTGGTATGGCCCACCATGTAATCTGTCTTCCTTGGTTTACTTGGAAACAGATTATGCAGGTAAAATGAGCAGTGTAAACATTATTACAAAAGGATTGTTGGTTATTTGTTTCATGTAATAATCCCAAGGCAAAGAATATTTTTTCTGGCATTCTATTTCTGCCATGCATTCCAATAATAAGTCCACCCTTATATTTTACATTTTGTTTATTTCCAAGGATAATCCCTTTGAAATTAGAAAATCTCAAAGGACTTCTCCAATATTAGTTTCTGTAATTAGATCACCAAAGTGGCTCTCTTCCTTATTTAGTTGATCTGAATAGGACAATTATGTTCATAACACCTCTCTTAAGAAGATGGGACATTGAATCTTAAAGAACATGCTATTTGAAAACTTTCCTCTGTTTTTTGGTTCTTTTTTGGTTTTGTTTTGTTTTTTGAAGCTGGAAAGAAATAATTAGCTTCAGCGTTGAGTCTGTATAATTCTAGTCCAAACAATAGCCCAGATCTTATTACATTTCAATTATATTATTGTGATCATCATCATTTGCATAGTGTCCTTTTTCCCAGGGTGTCCAGAGCAATATTTAAAAAAACAATGCAAATATTACTCTAAATAGAGCAAATATTAGCTTAAATAAATTAAAATAGACGAATTAAAGCAAACTCTATATACAGGTGAAACTCAAAAAATTAGAATGTCGTCCAAAAGTTCATTTATTTCAGTAATGCAACTTAAAAGGTAAAACTAATATATGAGATAGACTCATTACATGCAAAGCAAGATAGTTCAAGCCGTGATTTGCCATAATTGTGATGATTATGGCTTACAGCTCATGAAAACCCCAAATCCACAAACTCAGAAAATTAGAATATTACATGCAATCAATAAAACAAGGATTGTACATAGAACAATATTGGACCTCCGAAAAGTATAAGCATGCATATGAACTCAGTACTTGGTTTGGGCCCCTTTTGCAGCAATTACTGCCTCAATGCGGCATGGCATGGAAGCTATCAGCCTGTGGCACTGCTGAGGTGTTATGGAAGACCAGGATGCTTCAATAGCGGCCTTCAGCTCTTCTGCATTGTTCGGTCTCATGTCTCTCATCTTTCTCTTGGCAATGCCCTATAGATTCTCTGTGGGGTTCAGGTCAGGCGAGTTTGCTGGCCAATCAAGCACAGTAATCCCACGGTCATTGAACCAGGTTGTGGTGCTTTTGGCAGTGTGGGCAGGTGCCAAGTCCTGCTGGAAAATGAAGTCAGCATCCCCATAAAGCTTGTCTGGAAGGAAGCATGAAGTGCTCCAAAATCTCCTGGTAGACGGCTGTGTTTACCCTGGACTTAATGAAGCACAGTGGGCCAACACCAGCAGATGACATGGTTCCCCAAATCAACACAGACTGTGGAAACTTCACACTGGACTTCAAGCATCTTGCAGTGTGTGCCTCTCCATTCTTCCTCCATACTCTGGGTCCTTGGTTTCCAAAGAGGACTTTGGACCACCGAGCAACAGACCAGGTCTATTTTTTTTTTAGCCCAGGTAAGACGCTTCTGATGTTGTTTGTTGTTCAGGAGCGGCTTGACAAGAGGATTACGACATTTGAAGCCCATGTCCAGGATCCATCTGTGTGAGGTAGCTCTTGATGCACTGATTTCAGCCTCAGTCCACTCCTTGTGAAAGTCCCCAACACTTTTGAATGGCCTTTTCCTGACAATCCTCTCCAGGCTGCGGTCATCCCTGCTGCTTGTGCACCTTTTTCTTCCACACTTTCCCCTTCCACATAACTTTCTATTAATGTGCTTTGATACAGCACTTTAGGAACATCCAACTTCTTTTACAATTACCTTTTGAGGCTTTCCCTCCTTATGGAGGGTGTCAATGATGGTTTTCTGCACAACTGTCAAGTCAGCAGTCTTTCCCATGATTGTGATTCCTATTGAACCAGACTGAGAGACCATTTAAAGGCTCGGGAACTCTTTGCAGGTGTTATGGCTTAAGTAGCTGATTAGAGTGGGACACTTTGAGCCTAGAATATTGCACCTTTTCACAATATTCTAATTTTCTGAGATTGTGGATTTGGGGTTTTCATGAGCTGTAAGCCATAATCATCACAATTATGGCAAATCATGGCTTGAACTATGTTGCTTTGCATGTGATGAGTCTATCTCATATATTAGTTTCACCTTTTAAGTTGCATTATGGAAATAAATGAACTTTTGCATGATATTCTGATTTTTCGAGTTTCACCTGTAGATGCTTGTGAAATTTCTCAGATATTTGAGCATTCCGAATCTAGACTCATGAATAGAAGAGAACCTTGGATAGCTCATTTTTCATAACAAAATTCCTTTCTTTTTGCAGTCATGATTTATAGATTTAAAGTTACATCATCAGTCCTACTAACATCATTCCTTATTAGGGTTAGTTTAAAATTTATCTTTTCAGTTCCTATTTCCTCAAGCAAAAGTTTTACCATGTTTAGATTTTTTTTTTCACAAAATCTTTTTAAGGTAGTAAATTGTTTAGTTGATCATAAGATTTGGTGTTTGCTGCAGTTCACTCTCTGGCTTCAGCCCAAAGCTTATGCACTAAGTAGTGAATTGGCCTTTTGAATTGAATTGAACATTTTGTATTAGATGCAGATTTGTAGTGGAATTTGTAGTTCAAAGTGGAATATGAAAACTATTCAGATCTAAACCTATAAATGGTGCTGGAAAAGTACAGCAAGAATCTGGGAACATGGGTCAATCAATCAAATTATCACCCTTGTTTAAGAGAAAGAGATTATAAAAATTTTTGGCAGTGGGCTTGCACCTATAGAAGTAATAGCTGGAAGAAGGAATGTTTTGGCTATGCTGACCTGTATAGGAACAGCCATTTTGGCCTGTGCTCCGTCTTTCTGCTAATCTGCACATTAAAAATTAGATCTGCTAATGGTCTCAGCATAGGTCTCTTAAGTATTTCTCTACAGGGTAGTCTCAAGGGTCTGTATTGCATAGTTGTTCTGCATCTACCACTACTGAAATTTGTTGTACAGGTAAAATGTGTAAAGAACACAATATCTCTCACTCTTCTCTGAGGGGTACAGGCATATAGTATTGTTTTCAAAAGACCATTTCTTTGTGGTCAGTTCAAATTAAATCTGGCAATTTCATCTCTATTGATTTTTTCCCCAATGGTTACTAAAACTATTTTTTTAAAACCTAAAATCAATAGAAACTGGGCTTAAATTATTCTTTATTGAGTTTCATATATCAAACCTTATTGTTATTCTTTTAAGAATGTTAACTTGCTATCATTACAGAAGATTTTTTTTAAACTGATATTGATTTTAAGTAAAATGATTTTTACAAATCAGCTGAAGAGGTATATGATCTCTATGTCCACAGGTTGTACAGTTCAGAGTGTTTTTAGAGCTAATATATCCACTAAGGTTCCTCCACATAGTGATGCTTGTCTCCACTGAGCCAGTTTTCACATAAAATGTGAAGCATAATGAAAAAAAAATGGTTTATGCAGCTTTCAAAAGAAAGAGGTTCAACCTACAGGAATAAGAATATATATTCTGTACCTTGTAGATGAGAATGGGACTCTTGGATTCTAATGCTTACAAATAGCTTAATTGTCAAGTAGTTTATTATAGTTACATTTTTTCGGAACTATATACTAAAAAATGCTGGCTCTTCCAGTGACAGTTGAAATCAGAGGGAAACTTCTCTTAAAAGAGTTGAGCTATTTTATTATAGTGGCTGGTTTCTGCAGAAGAGTCATGTTAATCCTGTAACCATAGAAGCTTCAGTATGTTCTTATGTAAGCCTTCATAACTTCTGAATGGATTGGCACACTTGTTTATGAATTAATTTAGAGAAGAACTAGCATCACCCATCATTACATAACATAGAGCCCGACACTTCAGCATGTAGGATACCTGGATTTGGAAACTAAAAATTGAGCCTGGTATAATACGAGGATGAGAGAGTCCTGAGAAATAGCAGGGCTGTATGGTATGGACTTAGAACTTCTAGAAGAAGGCAAGGGCAGGCCACTCCCATACGATTGCCAAGAAAATAGCATGAATACATCCTGATAATCAAACTGGTCCACTTCATAGTTTGACAGCTTTAGTACTGATAAGTACTATTGACTTTTGGAAGAAAACATGAGGTTGAAGTTAAAAAACATGAAATTGAGCAGTATCTCAGTGATCTTGCCTGTACCTTCTGTCAGGGTGAGAATCATATGTTGTCCTCTTAACAGTTTGACTTCGATCTTCCCTTGTGTCAAAAACACTGAGAGTAATACATAATTTACAAGAGCAAAACTCAGCAAAAGCTAAGACCCAAACAGGTTTTTTTTTTCCGTTAAGCCTCTTTTTTCCATAGAACAACTGAGAACAACTGATATATCTGCTGCTTTATGAGCTCCATTTCCTGGTCAAGTTAAGAGTATGGTGGAAGCCAAGAACTGGCTTTTCTATTTTTTTTCCAAACTAAAAAAAAAATCATGAATTTTATTTTAATGATACATCCTGCCTTGATAATTACCACCACAATGTTGTATTTCTCCATATCAAATTATAGTGAATTTCAAGCCCTGAACACAGTAGTTTTGCATGCTGAATCATTGAATAGTTTGTAGTATTGTCTGTTGCATTCTGCTCTGCTTCATAATTAGCTGCATTTGGGAAAAAAAGTATTCTCAACTGGTGTTGATATTGCTCTTTGTAAAATTGTAATGTGGTTGAGTTGTGATGATGGCATTGTGATTTTGAAAGAGAGTCAGAAGCAACTAATGCTTTCTGTTTTATTAGAATTCTTCTGTTTTTAAGCATGTTTCAAGAAAGCTCAGCTAGAATTGTAACTTGGGGCAGTTTTGAGCTGGCAAAGAGCATGTGGAAGAGAGTGCTGTTCTCCGATTTTGTCCAAAATTTTGCCATTCTCGCATTGTATTGTTAATTGGAAAGCATAAATCCCTTTTTCATGGCAAAAAGTAACCCCCCTCTGATTTAGGCTAGAATAAATATTTCTTTTCAAGGTTTTTCTTTCCTTTCTTTCTTTTTTTAATTCAGAAGTGTACTGTAGGCTATCTGTTAGTCAAAGGAAAATTCATGAAGAGGAGGGCTAAAATGTTTTGACATAAATCCTATTTGGATACTGTGGCAAATTTTTTCAAAAAAGAAAACAAACAACCCCCAAAATCCCCCTTTTTTGCCTCTAGAAAGGGACGCAGCATTTTCACGATTAGATTCCAAACAGCTCCGTATCTTTTCTATATTGTTTCTTTAAAATAATATACTTTTCTTCATGCTAAAGCTGTTTTATGTTACAGGTCCTTAAATCAAACCAATATTCTTTGAGGGTTTTTTTAAATATCTCATAAATGGTTCTAGTTAGTTTTATAGCAATGTCAGAGGGAACATGAATCCACACAATTACTTACTTCTAAAAATTACAGTCTTACTGTATCTTATAAAGTTCCAGTCTGGAGTATCCAAGTACAAAGTTTAATCTAATTTGCCACGTGTCAGTTAGACATATTTCAGTGGAATGCTTCTTACATAATGCTTAAGTCTTTTCCCAAACCCAGTAAGGCTGTTTGGAAACAACATGAAGAGGTAGAAAGCAGAATTGAATGAGTGCAGTGAGTGCATTTACATGCCAAGCCATATGGAGTTTTATGAAGAGGAAATGAGCAGCGAGAAGCTTGAGGCTCATTTTCTCCTTTTTATGTCCTCTATACAGCTGGGAAAAGTTTAGAGTTTCCCCAACGGTTTTCTGGTACCCACCGGTAAAACATCTAGTACTGTTGTAAACTAGAGCAGGGGTCCCAAACTTGGCAAGTTTAAGACCTGTGGACTTCAACTCCCAGATTTCCTGAGCTAACATGACTGGAGAAGGAATTCTGGGAGTTGAAGTCCACAAGTCTTAAAGCTGTCAAGTTTGAAGATACCTGAACTAGAGCATTGGCTGCTTTCAGCAACCATTTTCTCAAAACACTTGGATGGTTTAAAACTAATTATGCAAACCACAGTTATTTAGGCAACATGACAGTCTCCAGTTAAATAAAAGAGACTTCCAGATTATTTATGGCATTACTGAAGGAGTGCAAAGTGCAACTTTGAGATTGCTAAAGCTTATTCCTGCTCTTTCATTTATCTTCCGTGTCTGGCTTAGCAGGATCCATGAATGCAATCAATCTGTCCATGAGTAACATCAAACCACATACATATGTAGGTATAAGCACCTTGTCTTTTTCCCTCTAACCCATTCTATTTAAATTATTGAGTTGTGACAAATTAAGTCTGAATAAGAAAGAGGATATATGTTTGGTATCCCTCCCAGCTTTTGTAAATTAACTTCAAATCATGCTTAATTGGTTATACATAAAGAAAAATTGCACAGGGTGAAAAAGAATGAATAGAACATTACTTGAGCAAGTCAAAACAGCGGTGCCCTGTGTTGGAGGACCAGTTGGTCGATTTGGTGGTATATGCCATGGAGCGTTCAGAGACGGAGGAGAAATTTGATGATGGTGGAACCAGCCAGTTGCTATGGCAGCATCTCTCCAGTCAGCTTATCTTCTTTGTACTTTTTCAGTTTGCAAGCTTCCCTCACATGGTCCTGTCTCTGCATCAGAAGGTAGGTTTTTCAGCAGCGAGATCAAATGGACGACTATTTTTCAAGCTTTTAAAAACTCTCTCACATACACACATTATTGTATTTCATTGACCCTTCAGTTTTGGCACTAATTAGTTTGGTAAGTGGGTACCTACAGGTGAAACTTGAAAAATTAGAATATCGTGCAAAAGTTCATTTATTTCAGTAATGCAACTTAAAAGGTGAAACAATCTCAGAAAATTAGAATATTGTGAAAAGGTGCAATATTCTAGGCTCAAAGTGTCCCACTCTAATCAGCTAATTAAGCCATAACACCTGCAAAGGGTTCCTGAGCCTTTAAATGGTCTCTCAGTCTGGTTCAGTAGGAATCACAATCATGGGAAAGACTGCTGACTTGACAGTTGTGCAGAAAACCATTATTGACACCCTCCATAAGGAGGGAAGGCCTCAAAAGTTAATATGAAAAGAAGTTGGATGTTCCTAAAGTGCTGTATCAAAGCACATTAATAGAAAGTTATGTGGAAGGGAAAAGTGTGGAAGAAAAAGCAGCAGGGATGACCGCAGCCTGGAGAGGATTGTTAGGAAAAAGCCATTCAAAAGTGTTGGGGACTTTCACAAGGAGTGGATTGAGGCTGGAGTCAGTTCATCAGGAGCCACCACACACAGACGGATCCTGGACATGGGCTTCAAATGTCATAATCCTCTTGTCAAGCCACTCCTGAACAACAAACAACATCAGAAGCGTCTTACCTGGGCTAAAAAAAATAGACCTGGTCTAAAAAGTCCTCTTTGGAAACCAAGGACCCAGAGTCTGGGGGAAGAATGGAGAGGCACACACTGCAAGATGCTTGAAGTCCAGTGTGAAGTTTCCACAGTCTGTGTTGATTTGGGGAGCCATGTCACCTGCTGGTGTTGGTCCACTGTGCTTCATTAAGTCCAGGGTCAACGCAGCCGTCTACCAGGAGATTTTGGAGCATTTCATGCTTCCTTCCACAGATGAGCTTTGTGGGGATGCTGACTTCATTTTCCAGCAGGACTTGGCACCTGCCCACACTGCCAAAAGCACCACAACCTGGTTCAATGACTGTGGGATTACTGTGCTTGATTGGCCAGCAAACTCGCCTGACCTGAACCCCACAGAGAATCTATGGGGCATTGCCAAGAGAAAGATGAGAGACATGAGACCGAACAATGCAGAAGAGCTGAAGGCCGCTATTGAAGCATCCTGGCCTTCCATAACACCTCAGCAGTGCCACAGGCTGATAGCTTCCATGCCATGCCGCATTGAGGCAGTAATTGCTGCAAAAGGGGCCCAAACCAAGTACTGAGTTCATATGCATGCTTATACTTTTCAGAGGTTCGATATTGTTCTATGTACAATCCTTGTTTTATTGATTGCATGTAATATTCTAATTTCCTGAGATTGTGTATTTGGGGTTTTCATGAGCTGTAAGCCATAATCATCACAATTATGGCAAATCACGGCTTGAACTATCTTGCTTTGCATGTAATGAGTCTATCTCATATATTAGTTTCACCTTTTAAGTTGCGTTACTGAAATAAATGAACTTTTGCACGATATTCTAATTTTTCGAGTTTCACCTGTAGAGATGTGACATTACATGCAAGCATTAGCAAAATAGTATCCCAACAATGGTTGTTTTAACACTAAAAATTAACGTCAGGTATTCATAGCAGGACAGAGCTGGCCAGTAATGAAAAGATGCACGGGAAGTGTTTGGTATACATCACCTAGTAACAGAAACCATCTGTGTTATTCAGACTGAATGATGTGGAACACAAAAACTGCTTCACTTTCCTCTTATGGCATGAAATTGTCTTTTAGAAAGTTACCCTTCCTGTTTTGATAGACAAGCACCAGGGCTATTGAAAGCCTGTGAGAAAAAGCTGCACAAAGCACAGAAAACATACGCAAAACATGTTTCAAGCCACTTTATTTTTCAGGCCTGTTTCAGAAACTGTTCTTGACTGTCTCTGCATATGTGTGCACTTTGCACAGCCCTAGAGATCCTACTTCAATAGATGTCTCTCTCTATCTCTCTTAATATATCTGATTTTTGAAATTAGCTACGATTTTTACAGGAAACAGATACCTTTGAGAATTTTTGATGCTTTTGCCTGAGTATAGAATGTTGATTCCCCTCCAGTTTTTAATATTTATTTATTTGGTTGGTTGGTTGGTCTTGTATGCCGCCCTATCTCCCGAAGGACTCAGGGTGGCTCACATCATAAAAACACACAATACAAAAGTTAAGATTGTTTAAAAATTATTAAACCCAATTCAAGCCAAACAAATTATCTAAAACCCAAAGACATTGACATTTAAAAGCTAACCCCCCCCCCCAGTCCAGGCCGGCTTGTTCAAATAACCATGTCTTTAGGCCGCGGTGGAAGGAGCGGAGGTCGGGGGCCAATCATAGCTCCAGGGGCAGCTGGTTCCATAGAGTGGGCACTCCCACAGAAAAGGCCCTACCCCTAGGGGCCGCCAGCCGACATTGTCTGGCCGATGGTACCCCAAGGAGGCCCTGTCTGTGGGCGCGCACCAGGCGATGGGCATTCGATTGAGCTGCCTAGAATCAAAACAGTTGGTGTTACCTCTGTGTTGGCAAATAACTTGTGGGGAAAAGCATCTTTGCATGTATTGTTTTTAGAAACTTGTGAGTGCTTACTTAGGAGTGTGAATTTGGTATTAATGGAGTTTGTTTGTTTGTCTTATAGTTGGCAGGACGAGGCCTGATCAAAGGCCGAGACCATTTGATGTGGGTATTATTACAGTTTATCTCGGGAAGCATTCAGAAAAATGCATTAGGTGACTTTCTTCCTGTTATGAAGCTCTTTGACCTCCTCTATCCTGAGAAGGAAGTGAGTCGCCATTTAAAATATTTTTACTATTATTACTTATGGTTCGCTTTTAATTGTATATCCAAGGGATAAAACCAATCCTTTTCCCACAGGGGATTATTTGGCAAAGGGGAGCCTGAAACTTCCTGGATATTGGGTACTGTTGGTCTAAAATCTCATCCCTTGAGGTTTTTATCTTATACTTCATTGTAGATAACATCCATATAACATCATGGTCGTTTCATTTGAGACTTGGATGACACTGTCCTCTATAGGCAGAAGGTACAACTCTGTATCTTCCTGTACAGCTTTCTGTATCTGTATTTAAAAGTTGTGTTGGATATGGTATCATTGTATTGAAAATACAAGTTTATAGTCTGGGAAAGTTTATAAATCCAGGCTTAGCGCTAAATAATTTGGTTTCTTTATTGGTTTTTCCCAGCTATGCATCCTTTGTAATCCGGCTAATTACTGTGATGTTTCTTTCATATAAAACCCTTTTTGTAACGCTAAAAAGTATATACATATATAATTATATATAATATTGACATGACAAACACTTTTAAGGATATCATATGTAATGGACATTATATGAGACCGTTTTTGAAAATGATTTACAACTTTTCAGGTTCATACCTGAAAATGCCCATTATGTCAGCTGTTAGATTGTTGCTCCATGCAGGAAATGACGGAACAGAATACTTTTCACTGGTTAATTAAATTCACAAGAAAGATAGTGTTCATGTTTCTGGGTGTGCTTCTTGTTTGACTACCTAGTAAGGATAACAACATAGTTCATACCGTGTTTCCCCGAAAATAAGACACTGTCTTATATTTTTTTTGGCTCCCAAAAACACACTAGGTCTTATTTTCGGGGTAGGTCTTATATATTTATGGTGCCAAATAGTGGGTGTGAGTGTGTAGAGGGGGGTGTTTCGCGGGTGCACGGTTGCTCCCTGAAAAGTCTTCCTGGAACTGGAGATTTACACTAGGTCTTATTTTTGGGGTAGGTCTTATATTAGGGCAGGTTTAGAAAATAGTGCTAGGTCTTACTTTCGGGGTAGGTCTTATTTTCGGGGAAACACGGTAGTTCCAAAGAGGAAAATCTAGATTGGAAAAAGGCTCTCAAAGATAAAGGAGGCAGTCTGACATTTGGCAAAGTTATGCAATCCTGATTGCATGGTCAAGTTGGGGGTGGGGAGAGAAAACACAAAGGTGAGTATTAGCCAGATTGAATTGGTAAGTTATTTTAAGAAATAGTTACCTCAACAGATACACAAGTTTCTGAAAATGTAGTTACTCTGTTTCTAAATTTTGATTCACCATATCTATTTGCTGAATAATAATGGAATATAATTTAACATCATATTCCTTTTTCCCTCAGTGCATTCCTGTGCCTGATATCAACAAACCGCAGTCAACCCATGCTTTTGCAATGACCTGTATCTGGATACATCTGAACAGAAAGGCTCATAGTGACAATTCTAAACTACAGATTCCAATTCCTCATTCTCTCAAACTCCATCACGAGTAATTATGTTTAGTAAATAATGATCATCTTTTTCAATAATGATCATCCTGGAAATCTCTGAAAAGAGGATGAAGTATAAAAAGAAGTATATATTTTAACTTTTACATTAAATGTATACCAAATCCTGTAACTGCAGAGCATCAGAAAATGCATGCCTATAATCAGGAAACATAAAACCTGGATTTAAAAAAGCAACAACATTATCACATGATAGCATTTGAAACCAGCATTGCAGTAAAATTTCAGGATGACAAAACAGTCTTGATAGTTAAAAGACCAATAAAATGGAACAATTCCTACTAAACAAAAGAAGGAAGGAAATAGCCATCCTAGAGGTGCAGTTTCAAGGAAATTCAAGAATGAAGCTTATCTAACTTACTTATTTATTTATCTATCTATTTATTTATTTATTTATTTATTTATTTATATTTATATGCCACCCCATCTCTGGGGGACTCGGAGAGGCTCACATAAAAGTCGAAATAAAAACATAAATACAAGAAATTAAAATATAAACCTCCAAATAAATCTCTAAAATGTAATAAAATCAATTAATTAAAAGAAAAACCCCAAACCAACTTCAATCCAGGCCGGCCTGTTCAAACAGACAAGTTTTAAGATCACAGCGGAAGGAGCAAAGGTCGGGAGCCAACCGCAACCCCAGGGGCAGTTGGTTCCATAGGGTGGGTGCCCCAACAGAGAAGGCCTTCCCCCGGGGAACCGCAAGTTGACATTGTCTGGTCGACGGCACCCCGAGGAGGCTCTGTCGGCTGGAGCGCACTGGGCGATTGGAACTCGATGGCGGTAGGAGGCGCTCCTGCAAATATCCTGGACCCTGGCTATGGAGGGCTTTATAGGTTAACACCAGCACCTTGAATCTTATCCGGAGGGCAACCAGTAACCAATGTAGATCACGCAGGAGGGGTGTCACATGGGAGTATCGGGTCATTCCCATCACTACCTGCGCGGCCGTATTTTGCACCAGTTGAAGCCTCTGTATAGTCTGCAAGGGCAGCCCTAGGTAACTTCCCAGAAGCTGTTCTGTGTTTTTATTACCAATAAATCATTTTATGTAGTAAGGGCGACTTTTCTGCTCTATTTTGTTCAGTTTTGTCAGGGTTTTAGTTTCATTTTTTTATCTTTTAAAAAAAGGTAAAATAAATGTATTCAGCCTGGCAAAGTTTGATATGCCGATTTTACTTATTGGCAAGGTAGAGACATTGGGAAATAGCCGCTAAATTTTGGCATCTCCATTTAGAGATGCTCTAATGGGGCTACCTAGGAATTATGAGTTACTTCCCTGTTTGCCTAAAGATCAACTATGTAGAATTAGGCCATGTGGTAAGAAGAGATGATTTGAGTAGGTGTTGCGCTAATTTATAATTCACTCCAAGTAGTGTCTGTCTTAGTCTGCAGAAATAGTTGATGTCCCCATGATTCTTAACATACCATTAATCACATATATATTTTTGATGGCTTGTGTGTATCAGATCTTTTGTACAGGTTTCTCCTATTCATTTAAGTATCTTTGGGTATCCAGGTTCTTGCAACAGAGTCTGAGGAGTAAAAGTCTTCACATGAATGACTACAAGATTGCCTTGCTATGCAATGCTTATTCCACTAATTCAGAATGCTTTACGTTACCCATGGGTGTTCTGGTGGAAACTATTTATGGGAATGGCAACATGAGAGTACCTCTCCCAGGAACCAACTGCATGGCCTCAGGCTCAATCACACCACTGCCAATGAACCTCTTGGACTCCCTCACAGTCCATGCCAAAATGAGGTAAAATATAATCAATAACAACAGTAGGTGCATTTGCCTGACATGTCAAACCACTCTGGGTGATTATTTTTTCAAATATTAAATTGAAATACCTTATAAAGGCCATAAGCTCTCCATGATTTCAACTGGAGCAGGTAATTAGTATGAATGTTTGGGCTCTCCTTAACCCTGGCCTTGCCAGCTGCTCCATGATTCTGATGGCTTCTTTGTGGTTAAACATCTAGGCCTTAACTACAGTTTGAAACCCAACAAATAGCTATGATTTTGAATTCTGTTAGTGCCAATCAAAACTGGTGGATTCTCTGTATTGTGACATGCTGAATTACAGGGGGGTTGCCAATCATAGCTGAGCAGTCATTGGAATACTAAGAAAATGATGTATGCCTTCAGTGTTGCGTTACGCAAACATGACTGCTTTTCCTGAATCCCATAGTCCGTCCTTATTTTTAGGATTTGTTATTGGAAATAATACCTCCTTCTTCTTTTTTCCAGCCTTATTCATAGCATAGCCACCAGAGTAATAAAACTGGCCCATGCAAAGTCTAGCTTGGCGTTAGCTCCAGCTCTTGTGGAAACATACAGTCGTCTGCTGGTTTACATGGAAATAGAATCCTTGGGCATCAAAGGTTTTATCAGTAAGAAAACTTTATTAATTAATATTCTTTTGGATTGCTAATTTTAATGATATAAATTCCAAATTGAATTGCTTAGAATCAGCAGTTGCAATGATCTGTAGAATGTCCTTGGGAGACATTTGGACGAGGAGCCACAACAGTCGGATAAGAGACAGCTTAGTCTTCAGAAGGAATGGGGGCATGGTAAACATCTCAGAAAGGACCCTTCCTAGTTTCTTGGACTAAAAAAGGCAAGGGGGTGAAGGAGAGATGTATTTTCAGATTTCAAGATTGATGTCAATCCTTCAAGCTAGTCCAGAGAAGAAGATGAATTTAACATTATCTTAATTGTAAGGTTACAATAACAGGATCCTGCAAGAATTGTTTCGCCTAATTGCTTCTTTGCACATTATAGGATCAAATAAATCATTCCTTTGTTGTTGCAAAGTTGTGTCTGACCCATCGTGACCCATGAACAACGTTCCTCCGGGCCTTCCTGTCCTCTACTATCCCCTGGAGTCCATTTAAGCTCACACTAACTGCTTCAGTGACTCCATCCAGCCACCTTGTTCTCTGCTGTCCCCTTCTTTTGCCCTCAATCGTTCCCAGCATTAGGCTCTTCTCCAGTAAGAAGAGTGTCAAAATAGTATCAAAGAATAGTATCAAAATATATCAAATAGTATCAAAATAGTATCAAAGAAATCATCCCTTAACCTTATGCAATAATCTAAAGAATATGGGGTATTATGTCTGATGGGAGACTCGGTCTCTCAGGAGAAAAGTTTGCCTGTTCTCACATTAGTTGATATCAATTAATTTGTAACTTTCCAGAAATTGATTGATTACAACCTCTACAATCTAACCACTGTCATATTCTTATTTGTATAGTAATAATATGCCTGTAAAAATGGGCCTCCTACCTTTCTGCTCCTCTGTTTAAGATTTTTCTATATAACGGTAGTATTTTACTGGAAAGAAGATTGTGTTGAGAGTTGTTTGTAAATGTAAGAATCTGGGTGGATTTATGCTTCCAAGAAAACTGGCTCTCTTAATTTTTTACTAGAAAATAATTGGCAGGATTTATTTTTTTCTCAGGTCAACTGCTGCCTACAGTTTTTAAGTCTCATGCTTGGGGAATCTTGCATACCCTGTTGGAGATGTTCAGCTATCGCATGCACCACATCCAACCTCATTACAGAGTCCAGCTACTTAGTAATCTTCATTCTCTAGCTGCCTTTCCACAGACCAATCAAAACCAGCTTCATTTGTGGTAACAGTATTTTCAGCAAATCATCATTTTTTACTTTAGAGACAGTAAGCTTGTCATAGAAGAATAAAATGGAGCAAAACCCATGCATTTCAGTTATGACTGTCCGGCTAATTTGTACAAAACGGGCATTTCTGGGGGAAAAATTGTTGATAGCAGTCCATATAGACTTGGATATTAGTGTGCCTGCTGCCCACTGCCTATGAAATGGAGCTACCTTCCCTTTCCTTCAGATTTAGGAAACAAAGGGTTCAGTGAGGAAGGTAGTTGTATTGCACTGGAAGTCAGCTTGGGTAATGGTCAGCACTTGCTTAGAGTTAAGTGATGGCGAACAGTACTCAAGAGGGATTGAGCTTAGTTCCCTTGTGGCTATGTAGGGATTCTAGGCTGATTCCCTTTTCACTCTGCTCCTAGATTCTGCCATTCTTTCTATTATAGCTTTACAAATCAGAACAAACTTGAGAGTGGTGAAGTTTGAATTTCTTTTCCACCTTCCATGCTTCTTCATTTTTTGGGATTTGTGTAAGATTGAGTACTTAAAAAGGGTGTGGGGAGTTGAAACATGGTCCGCAGGCTATGCATTACATTATAGGAAAAGATTCAAGATCTCAGTTTGAGTTTTAGCAGTTAGTGATTTTAAGCATTCTTCTGGATTCAGTGTAGTACATACATTGAAATAATAACTGAGTTACGTGTGAACAGTACAATTGTGGTTTAATTAAGCCACAACTTTACTATTTTTAGTTGCAACTCCTGGTCAAGAACTTAAACCTCAGTTGCAATTCTGGTTCCTGATTTTAACCTCCATTCCAATTTCATCTGGTGATTTAATTGAATAATAGGCTTAAGTTCCGAGGAAGGAGGTGAGGAGACAAGCAGACATTTTGTTTTCTTCTTCTGGACTGTGATTTAGTAAGCACTTATTTTGAGAAATAAACTCAGTCATTCAGATTCACAGATACATTCTGGATTTCCTTCATTAAGACAGCCCTTGGGATTTTGGGGGAGGTTATTATAAGGGGTGGCCTTTGTTTTTGGGATGAGATAGAATCAACTTTCCATTTCATCTTCAGTGTAGCACTGTCTTGGGGATGGTTGCTTCATTGTTTGATAAATTGCGCCTTTTCATTTTATCTGACCCCTGCAGACTCTAGTTTTAAAAATGTATCCATGAATTAAATTTGGATCGTTTCAAGCAAAATGTATCTGAAATTAATTAGTTTGTAATTTTAGTTAGACATTAAAATATTTACTCTTGTCTCCAGAGCCCTGTTGAAGAGTACATTTTACTTGCAGCACTTCTGTCATGCTAAGCTACTTGAAATATACATGTATATCCCGAAAATATTAGATGGTAATTAAAAAAAATAAGGTTACAATTCCAAATAATACTGGATTAATTACATCTCCTGCTTATTTCTTTAATGTGATGGCCTTCAAGAATCCATGCCTTCCACCAATCTGTAACTTGACCACGTGGCTTGTGCAATTTTAGAATTCAATTCATTGAAACTAGGTGTTTTCTACTTCAATTTTCTGTAATTCGCATAACATATCCTGAAGAGTGTGTTCTTTTTATAGTGTGGAAAGCACAGCCCTGCGGCTGATTACTGCCTTAGGCAGCTCTGAAGTCCAGCCACAATTTACTCGATTCCTTAATGAGCCCAAAACCGTGCTTTCAGCCGAATCGGAGGAACTTAACAGAGCACTCATTTTGACTCTAGCAAGAGCAACACACGTCACAGGTAACAATTCCAGATTGTCATGGATTTTACTTAGAAAATAGAAATGGTTAGAACTGTGCTATCATTTTAAAGGTATCTTAAATGTTATCATTCTTGATTTACTTGTATTGTTAGACTTCTCAAATTGTACATGCAGATGTTTTACTTTGATGTAACATGTAGATTCTAGTGTAGGATAATAATTCCGTTTGGAAATTGTATGAAGTCCATTCCCCTTGCAGCGACTTCAGGAATAAGTTGGCTTGATCAGTGTAGTTCTGACCACAATGACCATGTGGCAGCATTAGGACTTGGACTATTCACAGATTGAGTAATCATTTAACAAAGCTTAGCAGAAATGAAGAACTGTGACTAAGAGCAACTGAAACAGAATTACTATAGGATGATAGTATTTGTTGATCCCGTTGTGTTTGCTTTAATTTTTTGAATAGTCAGTTATGTTTATCTTTCTGTTTTAGATTTCTTCACAGGTTCAGATTCCATTCAGGGGACTTGGTGCAAAGATATCCTGCAAACCATCATGAGCTTTACTCCCCATAACTGGGCAACCCATACTTTGAGTTGTTTCCCAGCTCCTCTGCAGGTAATCGGTCTATATTATTATTATTATTGTTGTTGTTGTTGTTGTTGTTGTTGTTGTTGGACTTGTATGCCGCCCCCTCTCCGAGAGGACTCTCAATATTGGCAAGTTTTAAGACATGTGGACCTCAACTCTCAGATTCCCCAGCCGATTTCTGAGAGTTGGAAGCTCACATATTTTAAGTCTGCAATGGTTGAGAAGCATTGGGTTCAATAATCTATGTCATGAAAGATGGTAATGATATTCTTGTGTAAAATTTGCTTTGAGCTAAAGATTGTTTCCATCTATTGTGATTGTTTTTCTGTTTCTTCCTCTATTTCTACATTAACCTCATCTTTTTAGAAATCTGTACAAAAAACCCTGCCTTTGTTACAAAATGCACCTTTATAAACAGGCTCTCTTGTCATTAACTTTGAATTCCATTACAAGGTTTTATAAGGTTCAATCTCATAATGATAAGAGACAATCATATAATCTTATATTGCACTGAATTGAAATATCAATATCATCTTCAGGCGCTCCAGTTCAGACAACTGCTTAAAGAAAAGACATATCACGATGGGTTTTGTATATTTCTGTTGTAGAGCTCTTCTTAGTTTTAAATGTTTTTAACTTATTAAGAGTTTTAAAGCACATACACACACATGCACACACAAACACACAAAGGCAGTAATGATTGATTATATTCCACAAGTCAGCATTGACTCTTAGCAATTATCTAAGAGGATGTCAGATTTATGTTTATCTTTGTCCGTCAAGATGAAAGTTAGAATTAAAGTGCCCAAAATGGAATTTGGTAAAATTGTGCCATAGATAGAGAAGAGAATTGGTCATATTTAGGACCCTAGTAGGACAATTAAATTATCCTACTGGAGTGACCTCACAAAATGTAATAGATTTTAGATAAAAAATGGAAGTTTGTTTTAGTGACTACTAACTTGTTTTACTTCAGGCATTCTTCAAACAGAACAATGTGCCTCAAGAGAGCCGGTTTAACCTTAAAAAAATGTGGAAGAGGAATACCGAAAGTGGAAATCCATGTCAATTGAAAATGATATCATCACCCATTTTTCTATGCAAGGCTCCCCTCCTCTCTTTCTTTGTCTCCTCTGGAAGATGCTCTTAGAAACCGATCACATTAACCAGATTGGTTATCGGTATGTTTTAAAAGATTTGATGATTGTTTATACCATGGCACTATAAAGCAAAATGGAATAATAGTTGAGACGCTGTAAACCTACAGACCATTTTGTGCATAGTGGCCATTCATTTGAAATAACACCCATTTTGTTTTCTAAAGTTTGCAATACTAGATTGCACAGGAACAAGTTTGGGGCGCGCTTTTCTTGTAATGCATTACAGGTAGGCCTCGGCTTACAACCATCCATTTAGTGACCTCGCAAAGTTACAGTGGCACTAAAAAAAAGTGACTAACTACCATTTTTCATACTTACAACTGTTGCAGCATTTCTGTAGTCATGTGATCAAAATTTGGCCATTTGGCAATTGGCATATATATATATGTATGTATTGGTATGTATGTATTTATTTATTTTAAACATTTTTTATTAGATTATAGAATAAAATACAAATGTATGAAAGCAAATAATAATACACAGTGCTGAAGAAAAGGGGAAAGAAAAGTGAGGAGATGATGAAGAAAAGAAAAAAAGAATTTGGCAGAACATATACAAAAATTGGAATGATGCAGAGAAGATTAGCATGGCACCTGGGCAATTGGCATATATTTATGACGGTTGCAGTGCGCCTGGGTCATGTGAACACCTTTTGCAACCTTCTGACAAGCAACGTCAATGGAGAAGCCAGATTCACCTAACAACCGTGTTACTAACTTGACAACTGAAGTGATTCACTTAACAGTTGTGTCAACAAAGGTTTTTAAATGAGACAAATTTCAACAACTGTCTTGCTTGGCAACAGAAATTTTGGGCTCCATTGTGGTTATACGTCAAGGGCTACCTGCAATCGAATGCATTACATAGGCTGTGAGTCTTATGATGAAAGTCACTTTTATATCCGGTAACTTTTACTGCAGAGCAACACAAATGGGCTTCTGCCAGCAGCCCTGAAAAAAAATCCGTTTAAATGTCAAAGAATCTAGATTCTCCTATCCATTGTACAATATTGTTTCATCAAATCTGGTTTATTCATGCAGTTTCAATATGTAGAACAGGCCTGTCAAACTGATGGCCCACGGGCAGGCCATGTCCATACCAGCTCCACAAAGGCAAAAAAAACATTGTGATATGTCACAATACAGCCCGCGAAGCGATCGGGTTTGATACCCCTGCTGTAGAACCTTCCAAGAGTGAAACTTTGAAAGCTGCTTGCTTGATAACATAGTGTTTTTTGTGGGGGGGAAGGGAGGAGAAGGAAATTGGTTTTGTGATGACCCGGGTGGGGCACAAAAGCAACAAAGTCCCAAAAGTAGGTAAAGTCCCTTTAATACCTCCAACTTGGCCCCCAATGTCCAGTTATCATCAGCTGGAGGAAAACTTCCCAGGAATAGTTTTTAAAGGGAAGAAATTCAGTCCGAACCCAAAGTACATATAGATTATAAATAAAAACCAACACAAACCACGCTGCAGCAATTAACAAGACAGGAATTGCAGACTTCAAAAGATAATGACACACACACAGTTGGGAGGACGCCGGGAACCCTGATAAGACTTGACAAAGATAATTCACGCTTTGCTTCCAGCAAGGTGCTGTGCACAAATGCCCTTTTTAAATCCTGTTTTCCCAGCTGCAGCTAATGAAGGGAATCAGGGCCCTTTTCTCCCCCGTAACCCCTGTAACTCACGTTGCTCCCTTCTCCGTTCCTCCCTGCGTGCCCTAGGATGAAGAGAAAGTGGCCCTGGGTCTTCCTCTGAAGGCCCAGCCGGACTGTGCCCTTCCCCAGTTTCTTACACAGCCTCGAGCCACACTCCCACTCCCTGTCAGCTGCTCGACCTCCCTCTCACAATCAGATTCCAACAGGGGCATGACTGGATTTCATATTATTTGATTAACGCAGTTGTACTTCTCTCTGCTGTTTTAGAGTACTAGAAAGAATTGGAGCTAGAGCCCTGGTTGCTCATGTCAGGACATTTGCAGATTTCTTGGTCTATGAATTTTCTACCTCAGCTGGAGGCCAGCAGCTCAACAAATGTATTGAAATTCTGAATGACATGGTGTGGAAGTACAACATTGTGACATTGGATCGGTTGATACTGTGTTTGGTAAGGAATGCTGAAGCAGAAGTTGCCATTATCTGTTCAGAGATTAATGGGATATCACGATCACAATATTGTCTCAATTTGCTTTCAAAGACTTTGCAAAATTTCTTGAATCCAAAAAACACTGCTAAAATATCATTGATTTAAAATGGAAAGAGGATCCTAATGTTAATCATGGAATAGTAGACATTCAGAGATAAGCTGATGAGAACCAGTTAGGGCTAAGCAGTACAGCGTTGCTGTACAAGCAGGTAATTAAAAATTTTGGTAACAGAGTCACAGAGGCTTCTGTAAGTCTTGGTTCCTTCACCTCACTTCCTCAACTAGATATATGAAGGGTGTTGGTAACATATTTTTATACATGATTTTGGAAGGATTGAAATGAGTTCAAGTATTAATGTCAGTGGATTATCATCTCTTGTAGAAAGGCTGTTTGATTCTTTGAATGGTATTGAAAAAGTAATTTTAGAATTCCTTTCAACCACTATAAAGTACATTCTTAAGAAACCCCAGTTTTCTTCTTTTCAGCTCAAAAAATGTGGGAAGTTTCATATTTAACTGAGTTTCAAATTATTATTATTTTTTACTTGAGCTATACTCCAGAGAAACTAAAAATATTCCTGTAAGTATTTTGTAGCGCTGTCTTATAGTTCAACTTTGATTCATTTTTAAATTGTTATCATTATTTAAGGCAATGCGCAGCCATGAAGGCAATGAAGCCCAAGTGTGCTATTTCATTATTCAATTGCTCCTATTGAAACCCAATGACTTCCGAAACAGAGTGAGTGATTTTGTGAAGGAGAACTCCCCTGAGCATTGGCTACAGAATGACTGGCATACGAAGCATATGAGCTATCACAAGGTACTTCTGGTTTGTCTTCTTAATTGCCCTAAATAGCAGTGCTTCTACAACGAACAAATACACAACTTTGGCAGAAGATCATCTTGTTAGTGATGCAACACATTTGAAGTGATAACTAGGATTGATGTACCTTTTGTTGTTGTTGTTGAGGGCTACTGATCATGGCTGGCTGGGGAATTCTGGGAGTTGAAATCCACAGGTCTTAAAATTGCCAAGGTTGGACACCTCACATTCACATTTTTTTTTAAAAAAAATTTATATGCCGCCCTTCTCCAGAGACTCAGGGCGGCTTACAATCTTTGGAGCACAATCCAATGTGCTAAGCACTAGCCTTCATTCTATTGTATATGCCTGCTTATTACTAGGGCTTTTAAGCGGCATCTTTACAAAGTCAGCTTATTGCCCCCAGCAATCTTGGGTCCTCAATTTACCTACCCTGGGAGGATGGAAGGCTGAGTCAGCCTTGAGCCTGGTGGGATTCGAGCCTGCACTAATTGCAGGCAGCTGGAGCTAAGCTGCTAGGTGTTTAACAGCCTGCACCACCAAGGCTCTTCAACAGGACACCTGTGATCAAGATGTTTTGAAAACTCAACTTGGGCCAGTTATTTTCCCATTAAAATATGGGTGTAAAGAGGAAAATCTTATTCAAATGTGGGAAGGAAATAGAACATCAGTAATGAAAGTTTATTAAACCAAGGCAAGTTAAACTAATGTATTTTTTCCCCTCAGAAATACCCTGAAAAGTTGTACTTTGAAGGGTTAGCAGAGCAAGTCAACCCTCCTGTTCAAATCCAGCAACAGTATTTACCAATTTATTTTGGGAATGTTTGCCTCCGCTTCCTGCCGGTGTTTGACATTGTGATTCACAGATTTCTGGAACTTCTACCAGTATCCAAATCCTTGGAGACTCTTCTAGATCACTTAGGAGGCTTGTACAAATTTCATGGTGAGTTCTAATGGAAGTTGTTTCATTGCTGTAATATTACTGGATTGATAATAATAATAAATGTTTATTTATCGATCGATAATAAATGTTCCCTGTAATTAAATGTTTCTATTTATTTCATGATGTATTCTAGTCTTCTATCAACTGTGATGATTATGCTTGTCTTAAAAATGTGGTAGAGAAGTAATTGCATTGTCACACTTGCTGCTTGAAAACTATTTCTAGAAAGAATGGACACTGCAGACAGACAAGCTTGTAAAGAATAATTGGGTCTGGCTATATTAAGCAGTGGCAGTATAGCAGGTCTGAGAAGCAGGCCCTCATTAAAAATACTCAGGCATGAGAGTGCATGGGTTAAGTAGATGGATTCAGGGAGAGCTATCCTTTCTATTCAAGAATAAGAAAATCACTTGACTTCTGTTGAACACAGTACAAGCATCAAATCTCTTGAAGGTGCAGGAAACAGGTGATTATCTTTCAATAATATGTTTAAGGAGATAAATGTGTCACTGCATTGTGAACATACTTTAATCCTAATAGCATGAACATACCTGTCCCCTCTCTTCCCTCTTTCTGATAACATTTTAAAAATATATTAATTTGCCATGGTTTAAAATATTCAGATTATGTGATCCAACAGCTTGAATTTTAGATCCATGCAAATTGGATTAGGTTGACAGAATTTATTGTGCAAAATATAAATGCTAAATGAATTTGTTATCCTTTAAGTTACAAGAATTTTATCAAAGACTGAGTAAAAGATGCATGGAAAACAAATTAAATTGTCAATTTTGTTAAGTCCTAAGAGCTAGAGTTTTCATTTGCTGCATTTCTAACTGTATATACGTAGGTCAGAAGAAAGCAAACATATTATCTTCATGATTATTACAAAGTGACTATATGGAGCCTTGGGTTGATTCTGATCAGCATTGTTTAAGAAGTATTTAAAATTTATTTTACCAAATGGGCTATCTAAACAAGTCTTTTCATCTCAATACTCTTGTTTATCAGAATTTTATGATCAAGTGATAGTTTTTAGTTCTACCAGAGAATCAAATCCCTGCATCATCTCCAAACAATTTGCATGCTATTTTGATTTGTGGGACTTCAGTCTTCTAATAATCTGTAAATCACAAGAAAGAATTTTTGTAACCAATAGAGGAGAATCAGGGTTGCTCAGGGTTGACATGAGGGGTCCTTGGTGCTCTCAGAGCTGGCTTGTTTTCTTTCCGATGTTTCATTACCTTAACCAGGTAACATCATCAGAGCTAGTCTAGCATCAGTGCTAGAATTTTGTAAGTAGCTCCACAAAACTTTTTCTGTGTTACTTTCATTGCTATTTTTGTTTGTGGGTGAAGAATAAATTTAGCTTTCAGCTTGTCTTTGTCTCATGATGGCTGCCCTTGCATACCACTCGGAGGCTTCAGCTGGTGCAGAATGCGGCCGCGCGGGTAGTGATGGGAGCCCCCCGATACTCCCATGTCACACCCCTCCTGCGTGATCTGCATTGGCTTCTGGTTGCCCTCCGGGTGAGATTCAAGGTGCTGGTTTTAACATTCAAGGTCCTGCATGGCATGGGTCCAGGATACTTACGAGAACGACTCCTCCCAGCATCAAGTACCAACCGCCCTGTACGGGCCCACAGGCGGGTCTCCTCAGGGTCCCATCTGCGACCCAATGTCGCTTGGCGGAACCCGGGAGGGCCTATTCTGCGGCCCCTGCTTTATGGAATCTTCTTCCACTGGAGCTCCGGTTGGCTCCCAATCTCCGCACCTTCCGCCACGAGTTAAAAACCTGGCTGTTTTTACAATCTGGGCTATGTTGACTCTTGGGGTTTTGTTTTAATATGGGGGTTTTAAATTGCTTATTCGGCTTATAACCTGTTTTAAGTAATTTATTGTTGTATTGTATTTTAGTGTAAGCCGCCCCGAGTCCCTTGGGAGAGGGGGCGGCATATAAGTCGAATTAATAAATAAATAATAATAAATAAATGATGGGAGAATGTCCAGGCTGTACATGTACAAAGATGATAATAAAGGAATGTATATGAAGCCCAAACAATTGCTAAATAAGATTCCTGTGCCTGGGTATGGCACTTCAATGTACTTACTTCTATAACTGGCAGACTATACTAAATTATGCAAATCTGAAAAAAGGACAAAAAAAGAATAGCATGTGAAGAATATCAGTGTGTATAATTTGAACAAAGCACAGATCGCATTCTTGGTATATACATACAGTTTATGATAGTCCTGATTGTAAAAGTGCAAAGACAACTGTTGAGGATTATTCATTTATTTATTTTTGGCAGATCGGCCAGTGACCTACCTCTACAACACCCTTCACTATTATGAGGGACATCTCCGAGAGCGAACCAACCTCAAACGGAAGCTTGTCCATGCCATCATTGGTTCCCTGAAAGATAACCGGCCCTTAGGATGGTGTTTAAGTGATACTTATCTTAAATGCTAATGAATCCGCGAGAGGATAATCCATGGGTCCCCGATGATATGTATTACTGCAAACTAATTGGGAGGCTGGTGGATAATATCCTTTCTAAAATAATGAATGTATATAAAATACCAGAATATAGACTGTTGGTTATTCTCATTAAACCAGCTGTGCTGTTATTTCTGTAGCATTCAATTATTAATAGTTCTCTTTCAATAGCATTTAGATTATCACTGCAAAATGAGCACAATATACAGTATGTGCAATTTCAATTTTTGCCTTATCAGTGTTTACTAGGAAATCACTCCCACTAAAGATAAGGACAAATGGCTTCCTCAGCAAATTGGCTTATTTTAGTAGGTAAGCTAAATTTAAAAAACAAAAAGAGCCAATTCATCCATTGTCTTTTAATTAGTTTAGTTTTATATTTTGGAGCAGGGGAAGTTTATTAAGAATGTAACAACATATTATGTTCTTTAAAAGGAAATACTAACATAATGCTTATGTATGCTAGTCAGTGTCTAAAAGGTGATTTGCAAATGTGAATGGACATGCCCTCTTCAAGCATTAGAGCATCCTTTAGAAAGCTTGTGGTTGCTTGAAAAGTTCTCCCCAATTGTGTATATGTGTGTGTGTGCACAGCCTTTTTACTTTGCTGGCTGAAGAGTTGCCTCGACATGCCATAGCTTTCATACTTCAAGGAGGGGTGCTTTGTAAAGCCCCTCCTGTTGAGTATTTGGCACTGCCCTGTGACAGAGAGCTGAGTAAGACTTCCAGGAGCCAATGTAAGACTTCAGCTGAGCCGACTAATAGCTGATTGGTCCATCCTTCCTCCCCACCAGGAAGCAGCTGTTGGGTTTATGACATCATGTTTCAATGCTTGTTTCCTATAAAATACAGTAGTTTATTAGCTTAACTCCAATCACCGATGGCTGGTAAATCCTCCAGTCCATTCCCAAACTGTGATTGGCGGTTCAATGAATTTCCTAATCCAGCTGCCCATGCCCTCCATGTGACCTGTGTTGAACTCATGGCCTTGGCTGTTCCAGGGAAGGATGTAGGCAATGACCTTCTGAATGTTGTCTTGAAAAGGTATGTAGAACAGTTTTTTTTTAAAAAGAAATGATCCCAGTATTATAGAGCTAGAACATAAATTGTTATCAGTTTGATACGATCAAAAGAGGAAAAGTTATTGAAATTTATTTGGTTGATTTGGTTCTAAAAAGCACAGGTGATCCTCGACTTAACGATTTGTTTAGTGATCATTCAAAGCTACAACAGCACTGAAAAAAGTGGCTTATGACCTGTGATGACCTGGGGCATGGCACAAAGGCAACATAAGCAAGAAGTGTCCCTTTAGTACCTCCAACTTTTCCCCCAATTTCTAGGTTACCTTCGGCTGGAGAAAAAACTCTCCCAAGAAGTGAAGGAAATTCAGTCCAAAAACATACAAATTATAAATAAAAATCCACACAAACCATGCTGCAGTAATTAACTTGACAGGGCAGGAGAAGGAATTGCAGACTTAAAAGCCCAGCAAAACACACACAGTTGAGAAAACGTCAGGAACCCAGATAAGCCTTGACGATACCAGATAATTCACAATTTGCTCCCAACAACTTTGCTATGTGCAGCTTCCCTTTTTAAGCACTGTGTTCCCAGTTGCAGCTAATAAAGGGAATCAGGGCCCTTTCCTCTCCCATAAGTCATGCAACTCACGTTGCTCTCTTCTCTGTTCCTCCCTGAGTGTCCTAGGATGAAGAGGGGGTGGGCCTGGGTCTTCCTCCGAATTCCCTCTCCCTTGCTCTACCTCTCCCCTGCTCTGCCCAGCCAACCTTTGCCCTTCCCCAGTTTCTTCCACAGCCAACGGAGCCACACTCCCACATCCTGTCAGCTGCTCGGCCTCCCCCTCGGAATCAGATTCTGACAGGGGCATGACATGACTATTTTTCACACTTATGACCATTGCAGCATCTCCGTACTCATGCGATCAAAATCTGGATGCTTGGCAACTAGGTTGTATTGGTG
Source organism: Naja naja (assembly GCA_009733165.1). Lineage (NCBI taxonomy): Eukaryota > Metazoa > Chordata > Lepidosauria > Squamata > Elapidae > Naja > Naja naja. The sequence continues at coordinate 101,082,902 of CM019148.1, forward strand.
ACAGTTGCAGTGTCCTGGGGCCATCTGATCCTTCTTTTATGACCTTCTGACAAGCAAAGTCAATGGGGAAGCCAGATTCACTTTACAACCATGTTACTAAACAACACCAGTGATTTGCTTAGCAAGAAAGGTCGTAAATGGGGCAAAAATCTGTTTTGTTTAGCAACAGAAATTTTGGGGTCAGTCGTGGACGTAAGTCGAGGACTACCTGCATACATAGCTTTACTGTCCCTGTGCCAGAATCCAAAAGTAACAAAACAGTGATTTTTCCTCTTGTTTTCCTAACAGTCAGCCTCTGGTGCCCAGAGAAAATATCACCGCCTGGATGAATGCAATTGGGTTGGTTATCACCGCCTTGCCTGTAAGTTACCTGGGGGTTTAAAATTCCAATTAAAAGAAGAGAAAGGAAATCTAAGGTTAGGTGCAAAAGTTCAAATTCCTATTCGTGATAAATAATTATGAATTGGAACATGTTGGCTTTTTTTACATGGGTTTTTTTTGGGGGGGGGGGTTATTTACTTTTAATTGAACGTTTGTACAACCTTTTGAATGCGAAGAATTAAAGTCATCTTCCAGAGATTAGAAACGCAGCCTTTTCAAGGATATACTTTTTGTGTAAAGGTAGACAATGGCCTCGTTGAGAGAAATAAATTCTTCCTCTCCCCTTTTGAATCACGAATACATACTGCTCGCATATTTGGGTCCTCGCAGCAGATACAAAGTAAGGATAGGATAAAGAAAAGGCATGCATTTCTGTCATTTATTATGGGGTATGTGTGGTCACATGCACACTCATTCTATTGACAGTTGTTAAGTATTAGATTGTATTTGAAGTACTCAGAATGCTTTCCTTCTTGTAAAAGACAGTAGTCCAAGAAGATGTAATATAATTCTACCTGGCTGTACTATTCTACATCAGTAGTTGATACACACCTGGTTCTTCCCAAAGGATTCCACCCCTTTCTCTTGGTTTCATTGCATTAGTAGAAAATTGTAATATTGAGCTAGAAGGGATTGATGGCAAGGTCCCACATATTATGTGGGAATGATGTCTCCCATGTCATGATAGCTTGAAACCACATCTTGTGCTTGAGGTTTCTATTTGAGGTTACACACGTGCTAGCTGGAAGCTCTCTAACCTGTGTTGTGGGGCTGGTTTTGTTTTCCAAGGAGCCCTACTGGATTGTCCTCCATGAACGGATTGTGAGTGTTATCAACAGCCCTAGTTTGACTTCAGAGACTGAATGGGTGGGGTATCCATTCCAGCTGTTTGACTTCACGGCTTGTCACCAGTCTTACTCCGAGATGTGCTGTAGCTACACATTAGCATTGGCACATGCTGTCTGGCACCATTCAAGCATAGGCCAGCTTTCCCTCATTCCAAAGTAGGTATTAATGGCTGAAATCTGCAATTGTTGAGTATCATCTTTGGTAGTTTGTATGTGCTTCAGATAGATCCCATCTTCATATCAAGCTCCTATTAAATACCAATTATAGTCACATTTAATTATTTGCATCCTATTCCTATCAGTAAAAATTGAGTCTTGATAGAATTTAGGAGCTTTCAAAAATACATAATCTTAATTATTTTCAGCTACTTTCGTTTTTGAGGATTTAATTTATTATACCTTATGAAATATTACAGGTTTCTCACTGAAGTGTTGATTCCAATAGTTAAGACTGAATTCCAGCTCCTTTATGTCTATCATCTTGTTGGCCCATTTCTACAGCGGTTCCAGCAAGAGAGGACAAGATGTATGCTAGAGGTAGGTTGACTGACACACACACACACACACACACACACCCCTGCAGTGTTTAGATTTTGCAAAATAATGGGTCAGAAATTTTCTGAATTGGGCAAAAGTCCCTTTTCTGAAGGGAAGTTTGGAGCAAACTTACAAGATAGTTTTTATAAACTTCCAAGTAGAATTGACTTAGTGAAGAAGTATTTGTATTCTTTTACTGGCATTTCTGCAGAGCTGGTTTTTTCTGTGATGAACTTTCTGTGGTAGACTTCTGTGGTGGACTTCAGCTGTATCTTCTTCTTTAGTAAAATTAAACACTGTGCTTTCTAGCAATTTCTACTATGAAATTAAGATCAGCCCATACTATTTAAGTAAACTTAGGATATCTTAAGGGTCTCCTTAAACTACCCATTTCTCCCAAGGGCAGTTTGCATCAAAAATAAAATAAAAACAAAAACAGGACCTTCAATTTCAGCATTCATTATCTCATTTCTTCAAACATAACAAAAAAGTTTTAAAAATAAATTCTCAAGGACATTCTGAGTGTCAAAAAATTCATTACACTTCAGCATAGATAGCTAAACATAGCTGATTTCAAGCTCTCTCTGAAAACAGGGAGGAATTTTTGTGTGGGTTTTTACCTCAGCATTCAATAGCTAGCCAGCTGAGAATGCACAAAATGCTTGCTCGGTTATTTTTTACCATGTTCACAATAAAGCATTTTCACCTAAATACTCTTTATAGCCTTGCTATAAAAAGATTTTATTTTCAAGACCAAAAATGTACGTGTTGTTTTTGCTGCAGGTACTTCTTTTTAATCATCCAACCATTTTGATAATAACTTTCTAATGCAGAATGCTGATCTTTTATGGAATTATTACACTAGTACAATTGATAACTTACTTCTGAAAAATCACTATTCAGTTTAGTAGTCTATGCCATCTTTTCTTTTAAAGCTCCATGGGTTTACAGTAATATGGTCTTACAGCTAATATTATGAATGTGTGACAAAATATGGCCTGTAATCTTATCTAATCTTATCTAAATATTATCTAAAAGTAGTTATGCAATACACTTTACCCAAAACATTTAGTTATGTATTCACTCTTATGAAAATCCATCTTATAACCGATATTTGACATATTATTAATAATATTTTTGCATATAGAAGTCATTTCCTGTTCATTTATTTCTTTATTATTTTTTTCCTTTTAGTCCCTTACTTGGGATATAAATACTAAATGTTTTATTGTTGTCAATCTCTTAACAGTTTTACAGAAAGGAATGCAAAATTTAGAAAATATAATCATAATATAAATGTTAACTATAATATGAATGTTGGAATTTAAAAATAAATCAAATTTGAACTGACTCAACATTGGGGGGTGCGGGAGGGAAATTACATGTTTTCAGTACTGTTTCTTTTGTATCTGGCAATAGATTGGAGTAGCCTTTTATGAAATGCTTCTGGAAGTGGATCAGTGCAATATGCATCTCAGCTACATGGATCCCATCTGTGATTTTCTATACCATGTGAAGTATATGTTTACTGGAGACAGTGTGAAGGACCAAGTAAGTGAATTTCTGACAAGAAAAATAGCACTTGGAATAGAATTGAAGTTTTATTTGCTTTCCCATCTGAGGTCAACAAATGAAAATTCCACAGGAGAAGGCCTGCCCTGTGAATAAGAAGAAACCAACTGAAGATTTTTCCTCTCTTCAGGTTTTATACAGAAAAATATATTAGACACTTTGAATCAAGTGTGAAGCTTTTAACACTTTTTAATGTAATTTTCTTTGTTAGGCTTTGTTTTTTTGTTTTTTAATATCCTGCCTTTTTAATGTCAATAGACCACTTTAATTAGAATTAGTATTAATGAATTTTGGAAGACTCCCTGCTATCATCTTTATTATATTGCCATTTAAACTGTTTCAGACTAGAAACCAGTTTAAATTGAAAATGAGATAGGACTGCTAGCTGTTTGAGAACTGAGGTCAGAAATAAATGTCTTAGGGAATATATGCATGATGGTGGTTTTGGAAGTTGGGTGGATGTTTGCATTTTATAATTTGTTAGACATTCTTAACCTTTGTTTCTCTGTCCCCGTTTTAAATATAGAATTGTAGGCCTTGGATTTTATATTTGGCTATTATTGCCATTCTGATGTCTTAGAGATCTAATAAATACCTAAAACCCTGAGCCTTCAGGGACAAGCAGGATAAAAACCAAGCTCATGCTAATAACTGCATAATTTATAGTGACATTTTCTTCACCTTTTTTTCTTTATGTTAAAGGTTGAGAAAATAATTTGCAATTTAAGGCCAGCTTTGAAACTTCGTCTGCGTTTCATACACATCAGCAAGATGGAGGCAGCTTCTGTTCCTCAGCAGTCGATCAGCAACATTTCTCCAGCACCTCAGCCCAGTCAGGTCCCAGTAAATGTTGCTTTGCCAGTGTCACAATAGAGTAAAGGATGGAGCTTTGGAGACTTCTACTTTTACCCAGGATGAAACACCACTCAGCAATGCCTGCAGAATAATTCCCATTATATTCTTCCTGGTCATATATTTGCTGCTTTTTTCCTGCTCAGAAGAACTCTAAGCAAACGGAACTCTTAAGGATTATGGAAAGAACAAATTGCTTCAGTAACAGTTCTACCCATTTTTGTTTGTTTTTCTTAACGTTTAATTATTTTTAACATCAGTAAATCACCATTTAATTATTTCCAATCATATCTTTTTTCAAAATAGGACATTGGTTTTACAACCACTTTTAGAAAAAGTCATGCCAGCCAAAAACAAAGGCTGCAATTCTCAATGTAATTTGATAGGGTATGTAATCATTCAAAAATGAAGAATTATGAAACAAGAGTTTGTGATGGTTGGCTCTGCATTCACCAGCAATGCTACAGAAAGTAAGATAATAAAAAATATTAATTCAAACTGTAAGTAATATATTCAGTTCATTCAGCAGGCTACTGACTTATGAATTGTAATTATGTTTAAAATCTGTATATTTCTGCAAGTTGTGGGTACTTACTTAAATTTCCAGTGTTTGTATTTAGTATACTTCATTTTGGCTTTGTATTTATATTTTTTGGTTAAATTTTCTATTTTACTGAGGTCCTAATATAGGGGTGCATTTTATAGGGAATGTTATGATTTGACAGCTGTTATTTGTAAAATATTACTAATGTTGGATAGAATTTGAAAAAAGGATATAATAAATAATTTTTACAACCTATTAAGTATGTTCATTAGAATTATTTAATATCAGTGCTGCTTACCTGTTTCCCAAATGCTGCAGAATTGCATTTCCCAAACTAGTAACTGGAAGACACAAATTCAGAAGGTCATATTTTTTTTCTAAAATCTCATCTTCCAATGGAACATAAGGAAGGATATTTTTCTCCACAGCACATTGTGGAGACATTTACCTAAATGTATGTAATGGGAAAATCCTTTTAAGTTTATATTGTATTTTAGGCCAAATTTTAGAGTAAATGCTTAGCAGTTGACCTCAAACACCATCTGTAGTACAGCGAAGAACAACAAGTTTAATTATCCACTTATTTAGCTGTATTAAAAAGAATTGATTTAGTCCCTGTATCAGGGGACACAGCAACAGCCAATGCAGAACCTTCCGTATAAAGCTTCAAAACATGTCTACTGCTACAGCTGAGCTAGTTGTGGTGTTCACTTCCTTTAGTGCTTTGCCACAAGCTGGCAATGCTCTCCATTACATATCCAGACCTTGTGAAAAGGAAGACCAATTTCATTCTGATTCTAACAGGGCGATTCAAACAGCATTCACAACCGGTGAAAGTATAGCAGATGTATTTAATTTGGATTTCTGCACTGAGAGGGATTGGAATTGGTGGCCAAAATAGCTCCTTCCAACTTGTGATTCTGAGACATGAAATCTTGGGGTCACAAGGAATGTGGCATCAGTACTAATGGATGGGCTAAATTAGCATCCCATTTTATTCTCTTCAAGAAAAGTTTCTGAACTTTTCTCTCAGTTATCTTCATTTATTCTTGTGTGTTGTTCCTTTGGACTGAAATTCTCCTGACACTAAGACTTTCCTAGATACTTACAAAAGAAATATTTAAGTACATATGTACTTTATGTAAAATAATGCATATGACACATTCAAAAGCAGTTATTTTACTTGTTGTACAAAGTCCCTCTGCAATATAGTGGCCCTTTCTCAAAATCATTCCTCCAGGGACATGGGTGCCCATAGCTGGAATCTGCTGAGGGTTCAAGCCATCAACATCAAAGTGGAATTGAATCGGTCTCTCCTTCCTGAAGATGGAAACAGGGCTTTTGTTTTAAAGCTGTGGCTTCTTTGAAGAACTTTAAAATACCAAAATGACAATGTTCTTCCTTTACACGACCCAACACTAAAAGTTTGGTGGGTGAATTTTTATTTTATTTTTTTGTATTCCTGCTTGTAACCTGTCTGTTCCCCTCATTTAAAAACTTAGTATGCACTTACTTGACCCATCAATATGCAAATGTTTGTGCCATCGCTTTCCAATTCCAAGTTTGTTTACCTCTGACCACAAAACACCATTTGATTCCAAGAGAAGTCACTAGATTAGTAAAAAAAAATGAAATACTGGATGCATGAATGACTTTTCACCAGTATCTCCAACTAATATTATTACTAGTCTTCCTGTTCTTCTGACCCAGAAGGGTGAATTCTGCCTTTGGCATGTTCTGTTCTTAACAGATTTTCTAAAACAGTTCCTGTAGCAATAAAGAATATTTTCAGTTCAGGGCTGAAATGAGGGATCCATGGTGCTCTCTGAGCTTGGCTGTTTTCTTGCAGATGTTTCATTACCCAAACTGATAATGCACTGGTGATACCAGGGGTGGGCTGCTGTGGGTTCACAGGGGTTTGGGAGAGCCCCTAGTTAAGATTCTGTGCATTCGGAGAACCCCCAAATCCCAATCCTGGCTGGTCCCTCCTGCCCTGCCCCTCCCAGGAGTCCCCATGCAGCCCGTTTTGGATACAGGTAAGTGCAAACCACATGTGGAGGCTCAGGGAGGGCGCAAAACAGGCCTCCCCTCCTGGAAGTTCAGGAAGGGTGGAAATGGGTCCATTTCCAACTTCCAGAGAGGCTCCGGAGCCCAGGGAGGCCGTTTTCGCCCTCCCGGAGGCTTGAGAAAAGCCTCCAGAGCCCAGGGAGGACAAAAACGCCCCTACCACCATGGTGCAGGAGGCCAACTAGGCCACGCCCACCCAGCAGAAAACCCTTTGCTAAAATGTTTGAAGCTCACCCCGGGTGATACCTAGTTTGGATAATGAAACATCTGCAAGAAAACAAGCTCAGAGAGCACCAAGGACCCTCAACTCCTATGTTGCTGTTATAGGTTGTTATAACAGTATCCTGTGATCCCACACTGCCTACAGAAGAGGGATTTCTTTTGCTGGCAAACTAGAACTACGTAGAACAAATCTCTTCGAAAAGTTAGGGGAAAATGAAGTAGCAATTTTCCAGGACATGAAATTTTCCTGTTCATGGGCAGAGCTTGAAACTCCTCTGGCTTTATGTCTATGGAGATTCTCACCAGATCATGGTTATCCAAAGGTCCTTTTTTCAAGAGGCAACTGAACTTTCCTTCATTAGTTTCTATAGGAAGCAAGACCACTCTTCCCTCATTCTGGCCTCTGCCTTGGCCTAGGGTGGAGGCATTGCTGCAAACTGAGCCAACCTTTCTCATGCTCTGACCATCCTGACTGACTTTTCCACAGCTTTCACTTTATTACGCTTTCCTTGGCTTTCATCCACCTTTTTGAGAGCTCCCAGCCAGTTTTGAACACTATGGAAACAGCCCATTGTCTATACTGCTGGCATTTCATTTTAAGCTCCAGGATCTGTGGCATGCATTCCTTGGAAAGTTAGCCGAGGGATCCTTGATGGAAAGATCGTTTTGTGAAACCTCAAAGGACCCCGTGGCTCTTTACATGTTATTTTACATAGGATGAGGCTCTTTACATCTGGGTCACACTGCCTAAATTTAAAGCTGCACCTTAGAGCTTAGGGAGAAATGCTTGCATTTGTTCACATTCCATTAATTCATAAGTAGGTATCAGGGCATGCCATTAAAGCCAAGTTAAAATCTTAGCCCATTTCCTAAAAATGTGTCCAGTTTAACTCAATGAAAGATCCTGAGTGTAATGTTAAACTCATAGCTCTACACATTTTTTATTCCCATGTAGACATCGTTGGCTGACAAACATATCTTCATCCAAGAAAATCCAGGAACACCAGGCATCTTAACAAAATTCTTTTATAAAAAAAAGTTGAATTAAATGATCATACTGTTCAATTGCATCTCAGCTGAAACCCTACATACAGGTAGTCCTCAACTTACAACCATAGTTGGAACTGGAATGCAGTCATTAAATGAGTCACACTTGATTTTACATCTTTTTTTTGCCATGGCCGTTAAGCAAATCACTGGGGCCATTAAATGAATCAGATGGTTGTTAAGTGAATCCAAGTCATCCCGTTGACTTTGCTTGTCAGAAGCCAGCCAAGAAGGTGACAATTGGTGATCATCAGAGGTGGTATTCTCCAGTTCTAGAACACCAGCAGCAGAAATTTTGAGTAGTTGGGAGAACCGGCAAATGCCACCTCTGACTGGCCCCACCCCCATCTATTCTCTGCCTCCTGAGTCCCAGCAGATTGGCTGGGTCTTTTTTTGTTGCCCTGCACAGGAGAAGGGACCTGGAAAGCAGGTTAGTGGGGTGGGGAGGGAATGAGATTTTGCAGTAACCTTCCCCTGTCACGCCACCAAGCCACGCCCACAGAACTGGTAGTAAATTTTTTTGAATCCCACCACTGGTGATCATGTGACACTGCAACCATTGTAAATACATGCTGGTTGCCAAGTGTCCAAATTGTGATCATGTGACCGCACAATATTGTACCAGGTGCAAGGGGCCAATTTAAGTCACTTCTTTTCAGTGCCGTTGTAACTTTGAACAGTCATTAAAGAAATATTCCTAAACTGAGGCCTATCTGTATTAATAATTCTTTTTTATTGAAAAGAGCCCACTGACAGCAACCCCAGCCCCAGATGCAATTATGACCAAGAAAAAAATTACCTCACCCTCATGATTCATACTTACCCATTTCTTCAACATCATCCGCTTCTCCAATTTTCTTTCTTTTTTCTGAAGAGTTATTTAGAGAACCTGAGGGTTTTTTTAATCTTTGATTCTAAAGCACAACCCATCCAGAGCTTGTTTTATGTTTAAAACTACTGTGCACATGGAGAAAATCTATTTAGCAGCCAAAAATTGATTTAAAAAAATCAATTCCCTTTCTTCCCAAGACAGACATTTACTTGCAAATTACACATTCTGTCAGATGTGTGAGCCAGGAACAAGACAATTCAAAGGTAAGAACAGAACTGAACTTCCACAGAATGAATTATGCTGAAGTCACATGAATCCGCATGGTAACACCAGTGATGCTTAAAAGCTCAATAACAACATATGTATGAAAAGCACCTTAGTTGCTTGGAATGCATGATTGTCATAGTGTCATTGAGTGCAATGCATATCCCAAAGGTGCTTTTTCAAGAGGCAACTGGACTTTCTGGTTTTTCTTTGAAGATGTTTCTTCAGCTTCTTTTGGATGAGAAGCGAAACATCTTCAGAGAAAAAACAGAAAGTCCAGTTGCCTCTTGAAAAAGCACCTTTGGGATAACCATGACCTGGATGACTGAGAATCTCCATAAATTTGCATATATTGATCACGTATATCCCCTGTTGACACTATAAGAACTTTGAACCACTCTTTTCACCATTCATTTTACATATGAAGTATAGGGGTGAAGTTTTATTTGCTTGATTGCAGGTGCCAACTTGACCATTATGGTCCAGCCTGAAGACCCCATGAAGCACAGTGGCACAAAATCAGACTATTGGGTGCAGAATTAATTTTCTTGGAAAAATATGATGCTTACAGATGTTAAGAGGGTGTTTGTTTATTTATTCACTCATTTATTCATTCAATTTAGAATAGAATAGAATAGAATAGAATAGAATAGAATAGAATAGAATAGAATACTTTATTGGCCAAGTGTGATTGGACAGACAAGGAATTTGTCTTGGTGCAAATGCTCTCAGTATACATAAAAGAAAAGATACATTTGTCAAGAGACAAGAATCATAAGGTACAACCCTTAATAATAGTCATAGGGTACAATAATTGCTATAGTTAACTATCTCAACCAGTGAGTCTGGGCAGCTTACAGTTCTAAAAAATACTACAAAAATAAACATTAAGAAACATTTAAAACAATAAAACATTCAAAATAAATATATACAGCAGCTGACATAATTAACCAATTTACGGCAAAGCCAAGAATTCAGGGCCCTTAACATACTCAGAGCCCCAGGCTTGGGTACACAGCCAAGTTTTTAAAGCTTTACAAAAAGCCAGCAATGTTGATGTTGACATGGGCATCTGACCAAATTAAGCAGATATCAAGATGAATTGCAGCATACCCAAAGATTGTCCCAGTTGCCAGCCTGCGGAAACCTAAAAATAAACCATTATGTGTTATAGTGAAAATATATAACAAAAAAACCTGCTTTTTATAGCAAAATAGTAAGAAACAGGTGATGGTGAACTCAATTTCTGAGACCTTCCTGGGGTTTTGGTTCTCTGTAAACAAATACCTGTGGTCTCAAATAAATAAATAAATAAATAAATAAATATAAAATAAGACACAATAAAGAAATATGACAACAACCTCCAGGTACACAAAAGGATACAACTCCTGAAGAACCAGCTCAATGGGAAGAACAAGACCACTCCATCAACACATATGCCCTGCCATTCATTAGATACCCTGCCAGTATATTGAGCTGGTATATTGAGGTTGCCAACGTGAAGACATTGAAGCTCTTCAAAAATGTAGAGATTATACTAGTCAGAAAGAGGGCGAGCAAAATACTATGGTGTCTGGAAACAGATGAACTAAAAGACATCACTGACCATAACAGCACAAGAACAAGCACTAAGCACCAAATCCATAGAAGCTGGGGTCTACCACATACTAGAGAGGGCCTAAGGTGCAGACAATGCAGAAGGCCCTGTAGACCTAGTGACAAGTTGTAAGATATAGGCAGGAAAGGCATACCCTGAATGGTACAACCAAATAGCTGGCTTTGTGTACAAGATCATTTGCACAGTGTATGAGTTAGATCCTCCCTCCAGATGGGAGATACGAAGAAGATTGTAGTTAATAACAGTGCTGAGATCCTATGGGACTTCTAGATCCAGATGGATAGGCCAATCAACCAGGTATTATGCTAGTGGACAAGGACCAGAAGAAAGCAACGTGATAGATGCAATGATGCCAAGCGACAACAATTTCGGGAAGATGGAATACAAGAAGCTGGAGAAGTACCAGAGCCTGAAAGAGGAAGTAGTCCCTATTGACCTCACCCCTTTCCCTATTGACCTCACCCCTTTCCTAAGAGGTCTGTAGGGGGCGTGCATAAGTGCACCAATGTGCCTACTGTCCCTGTCCTATTGTTTCTGTTTATTTTTCTTATATGTATCCATTTAATGTATTCATAACTATGTTTATACTTATACCTGTTATCTTATAATCGCTTGACAAAATAAACAAATAAAATAAATAAATAAATATAGAAGATGTGGAAAGCAAAGAGTTCCAGTGATGGTAGAAGCACTCCAGGCTGTGACTCCTAAGCTGGAAAAGTGGTCCAATAGATCCCAGGAACCACTTCAGAGCTCTCTGAAGTGCTGAGGGACAGCTAAGGGAATGAAGTGCTGAGGGACAGCTAAGATACCACACAGAAACCTCAAACTTCTAGGCCTCTGGTAGAGGAAGACACAGACCAAAGTAGTAGAAACAGAATTTTATATATTTAATACATACATTACATACATTCTTTATTATAATAAATATACGCTTTATTGTTTTTTTAAAGGAAAGATAAAAACTAACAACTAATGAGAACTAATATCTGGAATAAAAGAAGAAGAAGAAAGAAGAAAAAGACAAGGCTAAAGTGCAGGAAAAAATGTCACTTACATTTTCTTCTATAATCTATTTTTTTTCTAATCATCAAAATCATAGATCATAATTTCACTTTTTTCAGTTCATGCAAAATCTCTAAAACTGGTGAGATTTTTCCCATTTCTCTTCACACCTTCAACAAGACCAGCTAGTATCTTGTTCTCTTTTCCAACCGATCTTGAATTCTTCATTTTATTAAATGGGTTACAACTGGGAAAGACATCAAAGTGCAGATTTCCATAATCTTTAATAACTGCATTCTGGAGAAGTCAGTGAGAAATGTGCGCAGCACAGTTCCTGCCACAAAGAATTACTTGCAGACAAATACCAATAAATAAAGCTTTACGTGCCAAGCATGTTGAATAGAAATGAACAATGAACACAACTTCAATATAATATTTGGCTAATATATGTTAAATATGCTCCGGCAAATAATAAAACCTAGAAGATCATCAAGTCTCGAGATGTAGAACAAGTCCCAGAATTCTCAGCAACAGAGATCAAGAAATCCACTCTTTGTGAGTCCATTCAGCCCAGCTTTGTGCCCGCTCATTGTCCCCCAAGATCCTACAACAAATCTTTCTCAGTGAACTTTTATTTCTTGCCCCCAAAATTATGGCTGAGAGCTATGCAATTAATGCAAGTTTAAAGACCAAAACAAACTAAAAGTTTGTTTTGGTTCCTTTAGATCAGGGCTGTCAAACTCCTGGCCCGTGGGCTGGATGCATTATGCACTGGCCAGACCCACACCTGGTTTAGCAAAAGTGGGGGGGGGAGTCCTGATATGTCACGTGACAATGCCGTGACGATATGAGTTTGACACCCCTGCTTTAGGTCTATGATGAGCATGCATAAAAAAGAACTAAAAAGATCAATCTACTTCATCTGGTAGTATCACCAATTCATGACACGTGACAGTTCTTGTAGTAAAAACGAGTACACCCTTTCTGCCTTATAATGTAATGTTCTAAAAGGTTCCTCAGCAGTTAAAACAATTGTTGATGCAGTTGTAAGTGTGAGGACCTATAGTAAAGTTACTTTTTCAGCATTGTTTTAATGTTGATCTGTCACTCAACAAGACTTTTGTTAAGTGAAGGATTCCTGTAGCAAAACAATTTATTGACCAAAAGGAGATTTTGGCAGATGTTTCCTCAGGCATCCCACAGAAAGTTCTGGGGGAAAGATTGCTTAAAGTCTTTTGAAAGAAAGTTCACCAAGAACATGAACTTTTAAATGAAAAAGCAGGGAAGGTCCTACTATATTTCCTCCAGCGTAGATGGGAGAAAATGGATTTCAACACTTACTGCAACCAAGGCCAAATGCCAGAGTAGCCTGAACGTTTTCCTGACTTTAAGGTTTTTGATGAAACATATCTCCATGACCTTTTCAAATTTGTAATTGGTGCATTCATGGTGGGGGTGGGGGGTAAGAAAAATAACGTGTACAATTAATTATTTAAATTTCTTCCCCACCATTGTTGACCTTTTAAAAGTTGACCTTGAAAGAGGCAGTGGTGAGGCCCCTCCTCAAGAAGCCTGCCTTGGACCCAGCTGATTTAAACAACTTTTGTCCAGTCTCCAACCGTCGCTTTGTTGCGAAGGTTGTTGGGAGTGTGGTGGCCCGACAGCTCCCGGTGTTTCTGGAGGAAACTGACTATCTAGACCTGTACCAATTGGGTTTCAGGCCTGGGTACAGCATGGAGATGGCATTGGTCACACTGGTGGATGATCTCTAGAGGGCACGGGACAGAGGTTATTCCTCTGTCCTGGTCCTGTTAGATCTCTCGGCGGTTTTCGATACCATCGACCATGGTATCTTGCTGTGACGCCTCGAGGGGTTGGGGGTGGGGGACACCATTTTATGGTGGTTTTCCTCCTACCTCTCGGGTCGTACACAGGTAGTGTTGGCAGGGGGGCAGAGATCGACCCCGAGGCCCCTCCTTTGTGGGGTACCTCAGGGGTCGGTTCTCTTGCCCCTCTTGTTCAACATCTACATGAAGCCGCTGGGTGAGATCATCCGTGGTTTTGGGGTGAGGTATCATCAGTACGCTGATGATACCCAGCTTTTCATCTCCACCCCTAACCAACCCAGTGATGCCCTCGAAGTGATGTCCAGGTGCCTGGAAGCGGTGCAGGTCTGGATGGGGAGGAACAGACTCTGGCTCAACCCAGCTAAGACTGAGTGACTGTATGTACCCACATCTCGAGTTAGCCAGGATATTCCCTCTCTAGCTATGGGGGGAGAGGTGTTGCCTCCATAGATAGGGCTTGCAACTTGGGTGTCCTCCTGGATGCATGGCTCAGTTTAGAGGAGCAGGTGGGAGCCTTGGCCAGGGGGGCGTTTGCCCAGGTTTGCCTGGTGCGCCAGTTGCAACCCTTCCTGGATCAAGATGCCCTACGTACAGTCACTCATGCGCTCGTCATTTCCTGTCTGTAGTACTGCAACACTCTCTACATGGGGCTGCCCTTGAGGACCACCTGGAGGCTTCAACTTGTCCAGAATGCAGTGGCACAGGTTGTGATGGGAGGTTCCCGATACTCCCATGTTACACCCCTCCTGTGTGAGCTGCACTGGTTACCGGTTGCCCTCCAGGTGAGATTCAAGGTGCTGGTGTTAATCAATAAAGCCCTTCATGGCATTGGACCGGGATATTTGCAGGAAACCCTGCTGCCGATAACAGCTTCCTGATGACCCGTGTGCTCCCACCGGCAGGGCCTGCTCAGGGTGACGTCAGCCAGGCAATGCTGGCTGGTGGCTCCCAGGGGTAAGGCCTTCTCTGTGGGGGCACCCACACTTTGGAACCAGCTACCACTGGAGCTCCGGGTGGCCCCTGATCCTTCCACCGTGGCCTAACAACTTGGCTGTTCCAACAAGCCTTCCCAGACTGAAGGAGGGGGGGAGGGTCTTTTTAGTGGCTTTTAGTGGTTGTTTTTTAAATTTTTAATTGGATTTTTGAGATTTCTGGTTTAATTAATTTTTAACATTTATATTGTATTGTTTTTAGTATTGTAAGCCGCCCTGAGTCCTTAGGGAGATAGAGCGGCATATACATCTCATAAATAAAATGAATAAAATAAATAAAAGGAAACAGTCATAAATATCCTTCATTAAAAAAATAAAGATTTGAAAGGTTTCAGATTTAATTACATTTTTTTAAAATTACATTTATATGCCTCCCTTCTCCGGAGACTCAGGGCGGCTTACAATTTTGGATATAACCCAATGCGCTCAGCAATAGCCTTCATTCCATTGTATATGCCTGCTTATTACTAAGCGGCATTTTTACAAGGTCAGCTAATTGCCCCCAACAATCTTGGGTCCTCATTTAAATTCTTCCTTGAATTGTAAAACTCAAGGCAGTGTACATCATGTTCCCCCTTCTAATTTTCCCTTCAACAACAACCCTGTAGGATGGCTGGACTGAGAGAAACACTATCCTGGATGACCAAGATAACAGAAAAGAACATGTACACTGCAACATGTGCCACAAGTCAAATTTGTATACTTTCAAAGCCTAATTTTTTTAGAAATGTAAGCTACATTGCAAAGATAAGTTCTTGGATTGCAAAGCCAGCAGAGCCATTTGTCCTGCCATAATGGGAGAAATCTCTTCTGCCTTGCTGGAAATCATCATGATATTTGGCTGCCCAAGCTTCAAAACAAAAAGCCTAACTGGGCATTCATACAAAAAGCTTGTTTGCATGCCAGCTGCTGCTGCTGACTCAAACACTGATTTCTGAGTGATAACAATTGGCAGCAACCGAGCAAGGAAACATAAAGGCTTCCTTTCAATGGCTCCATGGTATGGGCACCCTTGAAGCAAGTGATCTCATGAGAAATTGGGGGAAGGGGGAGAAGAGATCACATTAAATTTAAGGTTAAAAAGTGAATGTTAAGTTGCCATAACCCTCATTCTTGTATTTAACTGAGAGCTCTTTTTACACCCTTGGCTACAAGACTCCCACTTGGCGTAATTGGATACGAGTCGCTTGTGTTTCTTCAGCAAGTCATGGCTCAGTACTGGAACCATGTCTGTTTTCCAAACAAAAGATACTGTGCCTAACCAGAGCCAGTTTGGTCTAGTGGTTAAGGTGCTGGCTTAGAAACCAGGAGACTGTGAGTTCTAGTCCTGCCTTAGGCATGAAAGTATGCTCGGGTGACTTTGGATCAGTCATTCTCTCTCAGCTCAACCTATCTCACAGAATTGTTGTTGTGTGGAAAATAGGAATAATAATATGTTTTCTGCCTTATTTATAAGAATAATAATGGTGGAACATAAATAAATACATACATAAATAAATACTATGACAGATTTCCAGAAGAACAAGAGGGGACAGCAAAGAGAGGCAGAAAACTTACTTTGTGCTGTCATCTAAGTGATAATCTGGATTTTTGCAACTCACACGTGGTAGTCCTAGCCTGAATTAATGTTAAGACCAAAATGTCCTGCCTTAGTCTTCTACGTTCAAGATAAAATTTTGGCCCACTTAAAGATTACTAAAAACACTCCCATGAGACAACTTGGGCAATTCCTAGTAAACATTAGCCACTGCAGATGACTGCAGATTTAAAAGGAACAATTGCAACAAAAAGACATTTTGAAGTCACTTTTAGGAACTGAAGATAATAATTCCACATCATTTGTTTATTTATTATATTTATATCCTGGGTTAGAGTAAGAGAGAATGACTGCCCTCGACTCAGTTTCTTGCTTGGAGGAGAAGAAGGATCTGAGTCCACTACTCCACAAGATCCACAAGTTTATTTGGTTTCTGTTAATTTCTCTTACAAAAGTTTGTCCACCAATCCTAATCTTAACCCAATTTCTCTTGCAAAAGCTTGACATCATGTAACAGGGCTCATGTACATAATTATGAATTGCCTTAATTTTTTTCTATTAAACAGAGACAATAAAAAAACCCAGGCCACTTTAAAACTATGAAACTCCCACTGGAATTCATAATAGCTTCCAGTTGATTAAAATTAATGCAACAAACCAATCTATCTTGAGACATTAAAGGAGCATATTCCTGAATGTTAACTCCGTTCCTGACATTCAGGCATTCTGTTGATACAAGAAAAACTCTTTTCCAAAAGGTGAAATAAGAGACCTTGTTGTAGTCAGTGGCCTAACAAGTAATTGGCTCAACTTTTAGACAAGACTTATTATTCTCAATGTCCGCATTCTTTGAATAATGTTTCTGTTGCATGGAAATGGATATCTGGACAAAGTAAGTAAATTCTTGCAGCCCGAATGTTCTCTAATAAAGGTTATTTTTCAGAAAAGACACAGATATTGCCCCAATTATTGAACATACACACACACACATCCATATCCATACATGCATGTGTATGTGTATGTGTCTCTGTGAATATATGCCCCGTACATTTTTCCCTTTTGTTTTATTTCCTTGTTTCTTTATCACTTTGTTGCTGCTATTGTTTGATTCAATTAACCCAGGCATCATACATTTGAATAACCACAAGATGGCAGAAAAGAGTTAGAATTTTCTGCATCTCTTGATTGCCATCTAATGGTCGCTTGGGTTTTGATAGCCCAGATCTAGTAGCCTTATTTAAAGTGAGAATCAGAACTCCAAAGCAAGCTAAGCCATGATGTTTTTTAAATGAGCATATCATCAGATTCTAGATTGCTGATTATGGCTCAGTTAATCCACTGAGGTAAAAATAAAATTTAAAAAAAACATCAGCACCTGTACTAATTGCCAAGGTTTTTTAAATATGTTGTTGAAAACAATTACTGAGTTTCTTGCTAATAAATCCCTGAAGTTTATTTGTAGTTCTATCTTTGTATGCAACTACGGAGTGATTTTTTGTTTGTTTGCTTGTTTGGTGGCCAAATACAAATCCAAGTGGTGGATTGGACCAAGAATGGATTCATCAGTAATGTGATAGTCCTGTGAGTGAGGAATAAGTCTATGCACTAGAATCACATTGCCTGAGGTTTATCATTTCCTGGCTTCCATTCAACTGGTTAAGAAACTGGCCAGGAGCAAGCAATCCAGCTTCTAAACTCCTCTTAGCCAGGGAAGCTCACTGTGTAGCTTTGGGTCCAACCCTCTTTCTCTCAAACCAATCTATCTCAGATGTTGTAATTATGAGATTGAAAAAAAGGAAAGTCATGTATATCACTTTTTACACCTAAATGAAAGGCAGAAACAACATCTAATAAAAATAGAATCTCAAAAAAATATCTACTAAAGAAACACTCAAAACAGAGCTCTGAAGCAGTACAACAGTATGCTTTCCAGTTCCAACATTATAATAGTAGAAACATTTATCAAATATTTGTTTTCATTGTAGCATGATAAGTCAATTCACAGTAATTATACCCCTAACCTGGTGAATCCAGAAATACTAGACTACAATTCTCATCATCCACAATTAACTGGACATGTTAGCTTATGATAACAACGATTTTTCCAGAGCACTTCTAGATGGCCAAAGATAGGCCCACGCTATGGCAGCTCAGTATAATTCAGGGAGTACCCCAGCACTGATAGATTATGGAAACAAAGTTCTCAACTGGCAGGTAAATCAAAGCTCTCCAGTGTAATTAAATCATGACTACTTATTAACATTCAAATGATGATTTTTTTTTCTTAGCAGTGTATTGATGCTGTATGCTCTCAGCCTATTAACATTCATGAGAATGCAAACTTTAAGATGCTGTCTGGCTATGATAAAATAAAATTGCTCTAGACTAGGAGAATTTTTAAAAATTTTCCCTGCAGATGCCTTTAGGGTATGAATAAGAGCAGAGATAGAACAGGTCCCCGTACATAAGTCTAACCTATTATCTGGTTGTCACAGGCAAAACACACTTAAATTCTGAGGGGAGAAAAGAAACAGGTGCCAAATGCTGAGAGGAAAGAATTAAACTTCTAAGCCATGACATTTACTTCTTTTTAAAGGTGGCATTTGTTCCTAATGTTGGAATTCCAAATAAGCCCATGCAACCCTGTGAAAGGCGACAAAAAGAAAGGTCAGGAACCCAGAAGGGTGTTGCTACTCACTCTTCGTAACTATTCCTCAGAGCAACAATTCAGATTTTGTCTACAAAATAAAAATGGCAGATAAATGTAAAAATGCATGCTTAATTCTTTGAGGCAGAAAACAAGCACTGAAGTGTTCTCATATTTATTTTATGAGACATTTATTCTGCTATCTGTGACTACTAGAATTTCTGTAAAAAGGATAAAGGTGTCCCTGCGGCTTTAACTCTACTAGTTGTGACCAACTTTAGGGGGTTGCTTATCTCCGTTTCCTAAGTCTAAGAGTCAGGATTGTCTGGAGACATCATGCTGCATCACAAAGTATACGGCAAAACATGGAACACTATTACTTTCCCACATGCTTATACACCAGAGGTGTCAAACTCACTTTCATTGAGGGCTGCATCAGGGCTGTGATTGACCTTGTAGGGCTGGCCAGGTGTGGCCCACTGAGTGGGTGTGGCTGACTGGGGAGTTGTGGCCAACTGGGTGGGCATGGCCAGCATGACACCACCCCCAAACTGCTGGCATGTTTCCTCTTCTCATTGGGTAGACCAGGCCAAAGCCAAACTGGCCTGATCATTCCTCTTCACACTGGGTAGACTGGGCTGAAGCCACGCTGGCCCGATCTTTCTTCTTCATAGTGGGTAGACCAGGATGGCCCCGTGGACCAGATCTGACTACATCTCAGGCCAGATCCAGTCCATGGGCCTTGAGTTTGACACACCCGTTATACACAATATCTATTCATCTACTTTCATTTGCGTGCTTTCAGACTGCTAGATTGGCAGGAGCTGGGATAAGTGATGGGAGCTCACTCCATCTTGCACCACTCAGGTCTCCAACTGCAGCGCTATAGCCCTTGAACAGTCTAAGAATCAGGGTCTCAGCCACTGAGCCACTGTGTCCCTTTCATTAGAATTTCTATATTTCTATATTCCCCTGTGGGAATGCAAGGCTTACATCACTTGCATTGCAAACAACATGAGGCAGTGAGGGGAGGAGGGAAGAAGCGGAGGGGGGGAACTTGGCCCATGCCTGACCACCGGCTGCTTCTCTCTGTTTTTTTTCTTCTTCTGCTTTTGGCTACGTGCAAGCAAAGCAGCAAGTTTTTCTCTCTCTGCCCCAAACTCCGCCAGAAATGAGTCTTTGGGACCCTGCAAGGCATCCTGCTCCAAGAGGCTGCACTGGCACAACAAATCTCAGAAAGCCTCATTTCTGGCAGAGTTTGGGGGAGAGAAAGAAAGACTTCTGCTGCTTTCCTTTTATGAAACTAAAAGTCTCTCTCTCTCCCCTTCTCTTCCTGAGAACAGAGCTGGAGAAGGTATCCTGTGATCCCAAATAAAGAATGATCGATTGGTAGGAAAACGGGGTGGGGAATTTTCCTGCAGACTTTTGGGATTTTCCCAGGGTCCCTGGTCCGTGGGATTTAAAATTATGAGTTTGGTGATCCCTGAGGTCCAAAAGGTTGGCGACCCCTGCCTTAGGAGGCACTTTTTGAACACTTCTTTTTGAAGATGGAGCTACTTCTAGTTTATATAGGAGGAGAGAATATATTAGATACAGTACATCAACTTTTTGTATGGATTTTCCAAGACATATTTTGTCATGCAGATTTCTGAAGCGTGAATGACAGATTCCAGTCACCTTCACACATTGCTGCCTATTGCTGCTTGGGATGGCATGTGTCTTGTGAATTGCTTTGATTTTTTTTTTCCACCTGAAATCCCCACTGGGCTAAATTTTACAACTTCGGAGCTGTTTGCATACGTGCAGACAGCAACTGCCTGAATTGGTTTCCAAAGCAGCTGTTCAAGTCTAGAAGACTGGGCTATTTGAATGTTTGGAAGAATGTTTTCTTCATCTTCCATATGTTCCAAAGCAATGCTTTCAAAATAATTTGCAAGGTGGTTTATTATTGTTTAAAATATTTTAAGACAACTTAAAATGAGATGACATGTGTGATTTATTTATTTTTCATTCATATTTATATCCCGCCCTTCTCCAGAGACTCAGTTTTTGGGATACAACCCAATGCGCTCAGCAATAGCCTTCATTCCATTGTATATGCCTGCTTATTACTAAGCGGCATTTTTACAAAGTCAGCTTATTGCCCCCAACAATCTTGGGTCCTCACTTTACCTACCCCAAGAGGATGGAAGGCTGAGTCAACCTTGAGCCTGGTGGGATTCAAGCCTGCAATAATTACAGGCAGCTGGAACTAAGTGCTAGGCTATTAACAGCCTGCACCACCAACCCTTTACTTCCAACATATTTTCAAATGTATGAGTTAATGTGGAGAACAACCCCAGTCATCTGGAAAATTTAATTCAGTGTGAAAAACTGATTAATGATGAATGTAATCTGGATTAAGAATCAATGGATTGGCTTTTAGTAAATCCCTTTAGTGTGCTTTATCAGTGCAGTCAGTCACAAATCATGATTAACAAATACACTGTTTGGGTTCATACAACTTACTAAACGGGAAACAAACATTTTGACTTAATGTTTGGTATGAGACAGCTCACACATTTATTCGTCATATTCTGTATGGGTTTGGTAACTGAACAATTTTAATTCTGCAACATAAAACTACTGATTAAAAACTCTGATTACAGGCAAAGTTTATCCAAACCATACCAATTGCAAGCTGGCTATGATTTTAATTTTCATATTATTTACTTAGCCTGAATCTACAGCATACAAGAAGTAAATCCTGATGAATTCATTAAATCTACTTATTTTACCCATGTTTTGTAATCAAGAGAGTCTGCCAGGTGAAGGGAAAATTAACCTTTGTGGTTATGCCAACTCAGAAAGCTCAAACTGCCCAAAGAGCTGCCGATTCAGTTCTACATAAGAATTATTGAGTCTGTCATCTGCACTCTATAACTGTCTGGTTTGTCTCTGCAACCAAACAAGATAGACACAGACTTCAATGGATAATTAAAACTGCAGAAAAAACAATTGCTACCAACCTGCCTTCCATTGAGGACCTGTATACTGCACGAGTCAAAAAGAGGGCTGTGAAAATATCTACAGACCCCTCACATCCTGGACATAAATTGTTTCAACTTCTACCCTCAAAACAACTGATTGATTATTAGTAACCTATGACTATCACTAAGTGTTGTATCTTACGATTCTTGATGAATGTACTTTATTTTTTCTTTATGGACACTGAGAGCATATGCACCAAAGACAAATTCTTTGTGTGTCCAGTATCACTTGGCCAGTAAAGAATTCTATTCTATTCTATACAGTCACTATTGCAAACACTTCTATCCGAAGAAGAGTTCAACGGTGGTTCTTCAGTGAAAGATGGTAGATCATTTCCCTGTTGAGATTAGGAGAGCATCTTGATGCCAGCAACACTCAGCTTTGCCTATTTATCTACTGCAAATGTTTATTAACACAAAATTGCTGAAGCATTCAGGTAATTCAGGCATGTATTAACTGAGTAATTTCTCACCGAACATTCAATGAATTGCAAAGCACTAGGCATGAAGTGAAGCAGTGAAATATCTGCATCTTTGTTCATGACCAACAGATGGTGAATTTATGAGCTAGCTCATAGAAAGAGATTCTATTGGGCATCTGTTTGCAGTAAAATATCCTATGGCTAGAATCTGTATGGTATAAGCCAGGAATCCCAAGCCAGGGGCTGCAGACTGCTACCTGGTCCACAGACCATTGGGAACCAAGCCACACAAGCAGTGGGCAAGCACACAAACCTTCACTTGTGCATGCTCAAGATTAGGTTGAGCGTGCAAACCCCTCCCCTCCCCTACCATCACCACCACACACCGCCACCAGTCCATGCAGCCAAAAAGGCTGGGGACCATTGGTATAAGCTACTCCTTAATGCTGAGGTTAGATTCCAAATTAAACCATGCACCATTATTTTTCTTATCTTTCTCCTCCACAAAAACAGTAGATGACTGAACTAGTACCAGAACTCAAGAAAGAGATCAAGGTTTATAATTGATCTGGGCAGACAATTTATTCTCCAAAATACAGTTGATGACAAGCTCGTATCAAACTTTGTCGCAGCCCCACAGCTGCTCTTTTAGCAGGTGATTTCTCTGTGTGTTCTACAAACAAGAGATCAATTGACTCACAGAGTTCTACTTTCTCGTGTGACAGCTCAAAAGCTCTGCATGTGGAAAACATAAAAAAGAAAAAGGTTGGTTTTCCAACATGAATGCAAGCATTTAAGCATTAATTAAAAATCAAAAGCCACAAAGAGATTTATAATGTGGCTGTTAGCCTGGAGCTTCTGTAATTATCATGAAGCCAACTTAAAGCTATACTGTAAGAAAAGAATTACATGTGTTGAGTTTGCCCCATCACTGTATTCATATATTGTTTTGTGATCACTTTTCAAAAAAAAAAAGGTAAAGCATAAAAAAATAAAATCAGATAAAGGTTTATGTACCAGGCACGTAAGGAAAAGAGATACATAGTATTACTGAATTTCTCTTTACCAAACCTTCAATAAAACCATCAGCACTACACAACTCCACCATTTCAAAGAAACGGAGGAACAATTTCACAAAATATTTTTCCTAATGTGAAATGTACCACATTTGTGAGATTAATTTCTTAAATCTGTTAGCAAGCAGCTGCAAAATTATTTGGGAAGGGGTGAGGTCAAAGAAATGAAAATATATTAATGGATCTTTGGTGTTTGGTTGTTTTCTTGCAGACATTTCAATATCGAACTGGGTAACATCACCAGTGCTAGAAGGGAATGGGATGTATTCTCATTTTATATACTAGTGGCTTGCCCTGTCAGTGTTGGTGAGAGTGTACTTGGTAGTTCCTTAATTGGGGTATTGTTTATTGCCTGACTGTTAAGTAGTAAATAATATACCAAAAATCAAGAGTGCCAACCCTGACCCACAAATATTATCATGTATTGGTAAATGTATTTGCATTACCACAATGAAGAGTTTGATGTTAATACCATTAGTTAGTGGTGGCGCATTGGTTAGAATGCAGTATTGCAGCCTAATTTTGCCAACTGCCAGCAGTTCGATTCTCACCGGCTCAGGACTGACTCAGCCTTCCATCCTTCGGAGGTCAGTAAAATGAGAACCCACATTGTTGGGGGCAATATTCTGACTCTGAAATCTGCTTAGAGAAGGTTGTAAAACACTATGAAGCAGTATATAAGTCTAAGTGCTATTGCTATTGCTCTTCCAAATCAACAACATTCAAAAATAGAAGGCAAAAACACAACCTGTATTGCATTGTACAAAAGCTGTTATGTATGCAGGTTTGAAATCATTGGTTTAGTTTGAATTGTTCTTGTAAAGTGTTGGAAATGATTGGTTTAAAAAGTGCAGGAAAACCCTGCACTCTGATTGGCTGTCAGCTGCGGCTGCCAGCTATAAGTAGCAGCCGCAGCAAAGCCAGTCGGGTCCGTTCTGAGCTGAAAGTCACAATAAACTTAAGAGCTGAAGCACTCCGTGTCTGCCTCTCTATGCAAACTTAACCCTGGCAATGAAGGTGGGATATTCCCTGAAGAGAAGGCAACGTGGAACAGAAGAAGAGCGAGATGGCTGCACTGAACACCCCCCCAGCCCTGTTTGATCCGATGGCAGAAGACTGGGAGTCATATGCAGATCGTTTCCAAATGTATCTGGAAGGAAACGATCTCGCTGGCATTTCCGAGAGGCGGAAGAGGGCAGTCTTTCTTACGTACTGCGGTCCGGCAGTTTTCAAGATGGCGAAGGCATTAGTGGGAACTGCAGACGTGAATGTAATGGACTGGCCTGATTTGGAAAAGTATCTTGCCTCATTAAGAAACACAAGTTTTACCGTCGTGATCAGGGGGATCAAGAAAGCATAAACGACTTCGTGGCAAGTTTAAGAGACATTGAGGGTGCATGCGAATTTAACAATTTAGCAGAGGCCATGCGTGATCGATTTGTCCTGGGCCTTAAAGACAAGGTGTTACAGAGCAAGTTATTAATGAAACCTAAGATCACGCTAAAAGAAGCCATAGAAGAAGCCTCTTCAGCAGAAGCTACCAAGTCCTCAGCAGCAGCCATGAGGAAGATGAACAGGGCCATGAGCCATCCTGATGAGGAAAAGTCCACTACGAATCATTGTGAGGAACTAGATTCTGAGTCAGATTGCAGTGAGGTGGAGGAAGGAATTTACAGACTCAGAATGGAGCGGAAAAAGAAAGACTTGGGAAGAAAGAGGCAAGATTTCTACTGCAGAGGTTGTGGGGGAAGCCACCCCCGCACTGAATGCAAGTTTCTAGACACCATTTGCCTCCGTTGTGAAAAAAGAGGACACCTAGCAAGAGTTTGCAAATCATCCAGAACTCCACCCAACAGAAGGAAGTTTCCTGACAAAGAATTCAGGCCCAACAATCTCAGTGAGAAAATGGGGCGCAGCACAGAAGCAAAGGGGAAGAATGAAACTCATCAAACAGTAAATATTGGTCATTCTTCCCCCTTAAAAAACAGAAAAGTGCATGTCAAGGTACTTATTGAAGGAAGGCCTTGCCAAATGGAAGTGGACTCAGGCTCATACCTATCTATGGTGTCATGGGACACTATTCACAGACTACTTCCAAACATCCAAAAGAATCACTTCAAGAAGCAGGCATTGACTCTTAAAGACTACCAAGGGAACAAGATTCCAGTAGTTGGAACAAGAGAATTCAACGTGAAGTTCAAAGGCCTCACCAAGCGACTACCCCTGACCATCGTAGACAAGGATCGCCCAAGTCTGCTGGGACTTGAATGGTTCAACCCGCTGGGCATCGACGTGACTGGCATCAATCACGTGAGCAACACTGAGTGGGAAGAGGCCTTGAAGTCTGAATTTCCAGAGGTCTTCAGCAACGGATTAGGCAAGTACTTGGGGACCCCCATCATTTTTAGCCTAGATCCCAAGGTACAACCAATCCGTTTAAAACCCAGAAGGGTTCCATTTGCCTTAAAGGAAAAAATTGATGCACAATTAGATAAACTAATAGCTCAAGGGGTTTTAGAGCCCACTGACCACTCCAGGTGGGAGACACCCATAGTCACTCCAGTCAAGGCTGATGGGTCTGTGAGAATCTGCGGAGACTACAAGGGGACATTGAACCATGCGCTACAACAGAGCGCATATCCAGTTCCAGTAGTGCATCATTTACTACATTCTCTGGGCGGGGGCACAGTCTTCGCCAAATTGGACCTGGCCCAGGCATATCAACAGTTAACAGTTGATGATGCCACTGCAGAAGCCCAAACCATTGTAACCCATAGAGGTGCTTTCAAATGCAAAAGGTTGCAATTTGGAGTAAGTGTGGCACCTGGCATCTTCCAAAGTCTTATGAAAAGGATGCTTCAAGGGTTGCCAGGGGTGGTGCCCTATTTTGATGACGTTTTAATCTCTGCTGCAAATGACACCCAGTTACACGAGAGACTCAGAGAAGTCCTAACCAGGTTCAAAAAAGCGGGATTAAAAGTCAAAGAAGAGAAATGCACACTTAGAACTGACAAAGTAGAATTCTTGGGTTACATGATTGACAAACATGGCATCCACCCCACAGAAGCCAAGGTCCAGGCAATCAAAGAAGCCCCCAGGCCAAAATGCAAAACAGATTTGCAAGCATTCTTGGGACTCATTAACTTCTATCATATGTTTCTACCTCAGAAGGCAACCATTGCAGAACCCCTACACAAAAATCTGCATGGGTCTGGGGCAGAAAGGAACAAGCTGCATTTAACAATATTAAGAGACAAATCACATCTGATTCTGTACTAATACAGTTCTCTGAGAATTTGCCTGTTGTACTGACTTGTGATGCATCCCCTTTTGGAGTGTGGGGGGTGTTGAGCCACATGCTTCCCAGTGGAAGGGAAGCCCTATTGCATTTTCTCGCACTTTGACTAAAGCAGAGAGAAACTACAGCCAACTGGACAAGGAAGCTTTGGCAATTGTAGCAGCTGTCAAGAAATTCCATGAGTATCTATATGGAGAACATTTACTATTGTCACAGATCACAAACCTCTTTAGGCATTGTGGCAGGGGACAAACCAAGCCCACGATCCTGTCACCAAGAATGCTGAGATGGACTGAATTTCTTGCTGCTTATTCATACAAACTCATCCACAGACCTGGAAAGACATTGGGCACAGATGCTTTGAGTCGCTGCCCACTTCCTTCACACACTGAGGACCCTGCTCCTGAGACTACACCTTTTTTAGAAACTGTTGCCAAGCTTCCAGTACATGCTGCTGAAATTGCCAGAGAGACTGCCAAAGACACTTTATTGGCTCCTGTTATAGGCTGGATTAAGAAAGGTTGGCCACTTCAAGATCTACCTCAACTTGCCCAACCTTTTAAATCCAGGCAAACTGAATTATCTGTATTAAGAGGATGTATTTTGTGGGGTAACAGGGTGGTTATTCCTGCAAAACTACAAAAGAGGTTTTGGAAATGTTACATGAGGGTCATCCAGGAATTGTCAGAATGAAGGGATTGGCCAGGAGTTATGTATGGTGGCCAGGTATTGACAAAATGGTTGAAAACTGGGTTGCATCTTGTCCCAACTGTCAGGTAGTCAGGCCTGCCCCACCTCTCGCCCCACAGGAATGGGAATGTCCTAGGGGCCCATGGTCCAGGATTCACATTGATTTTGCTGGCCCTACCAGAGGGCACACTTTCCTTATTATAGTAGATGCATATTCCAAATGGCTAGAGGTTATCCCTATGGCATCCACCACAGCTGAAGCTGTCATCAAACAGCTTAAGAAGCTTTTTGTAACTCATGGGTTACCTGATGTCATTGTTTCTGACAATGGTCCTCAATTTACATCCAACCTTTTGAATCATATCTAGCAGTATCAGACAGCCCTGACAGCCCCTGGGCATCCTTCGCTAACGGCGGGCTGAACACATGTGGTTTACCAAGGAAAAACTTCAGCAATTGGGTCCAGGGGACATCACTGAGAAAGTTGAAAAACTACTCAGTGTCCAGCATATCACTCCCAACCCCTCAACTAACTTAACCCCAGCTGAGTTGTTGATGGGTAGGAAACTCAGATCTCCCTTGACCGCCTTCATCCCACTTACAGCACCCAGACACTACCAGATTCCACTAGCAAAATTCGCACATTCACTGTGGGTGATTCTGTTTATGCTAAGAACCTTATGGGTGAACCATTATGGATTCCTGCTGAGATAACCCAAATCACACCCCAGGTCTTACAGGGTACAAACTGAGGATGGTGTCCTCTGGAGCAGGCACATTGATCAGTTAAGATCCAGATTACCTCAGGAGCATGCATCATGCTCCTCTGGTTCCCATACCTACTGCCTCTTCTAGGGGAAGGGGAGGATTATGAGGTAATCAGCAAGCAAGAATCAACCCCATGTGTAGCTAACGACAGGAACCATCCCAAAACCTGTCACAGTGCCAACAACCATTTTACAGATGGAAGATTGCACATCACTACCTGACTTAGGTGCTGACATTGGGTTGAGATGGATTGGGAGGAGAGACCAGGTTGTAGTAACCAAACAGGTTCTACTATTACTAGAAGTCCAAGTAAGGAAATGTCAGCAGACACATTTCTCTCACTGGGTGAGAACTTTAAAACATCTGAACCACGTAGGTCTCAACGACACGTAAGAGCCCCACCTATTTAAAAGAATACATTAGATAGATGGGGTTTGAGTATGGACTAAACCTAGTGGGGAGGGGTGTTATGTGCAGGTTTGAAATCATGGTTTAGTTTGAATTGTTCTTGTAAAGTGTTGAAATGATTGGTTTAAAAAGTGCGGAAAACCCTGCACTCTGATTGGCTGTCAGCCTGCCCTGGCTATAAGTAGCAGCCACAGCAAAGCCAGTCGGGTCCGTTCTGAGCTGAAGTCACAATAAACTTAAGAGCTGAAGCACTCCGTGTCTGCCTCTCTATGCAAACTTAACAAAGCTACCTTAAAAGTGGCCTGGCCCAGCCAGGTGGTATCCTGTCATCTACCCTGGCTGATTATCTATCTTCAAAAGCCTCAGCAGAGCAGAACCTGTTAAGAAACTGTAGGAAGTTAGCACCTACACTCTCCTAGAAAAATTGAAATATCCTGAAATATTCAAGGCAGAATATTTCCCTAAAGATAGAAACTCAAGGAAACTGACCTCAGGTAGAAACTCACACTTTTGTTAATGGGTGGGCTATTAAGGCCTGGGCCAGAATACTTTACATAACAAATATCTCCAGGTAAAGCTATAGCAATTGCAAAAGCCCTTTTCAGTGCATCATCATCCAGCAAAACTCAACCAAGCCTGGAACTCAGGACAGCCTACAGAGTTGCCCCCTGTATGGCCCCATGGGAGTCACATCACAGGCCCCAGGTCTTACAGGGTACAAACTGAGGATGGTGTCCTCTGGAGCAGGCACATTGATCAGTTAAGATCCAGATTGCCTCAGGTGCATCGCCCTTGCTCCTCTCTGGTTCCCATATCTACTGCCTCTTCTAGGGGGGAAGGGGAGGATTATGAGGGTAATCAGCAAGCAAGAATCAACCCCATGTGTAACGAGCTAACACGACAGGAACCATCCCAAAACCTGTCACAGTGGCAACAACCATTTTTTGCAGATGGAAGATTGTACATCACTACCTGACTTAGGTGCTGACATTGGGCTGGAGATGGATTGGGAGGAGAGACCAGGTTGTAGTAACCAAACAGGTTCTTCTATTACTAGAAGTCCAAGTAAGGAAATGTCAGCAGACACATTTCCTCTCTCACAGGGTGAGAACTTTAAAACATCTGAACCACGTAGGTCTCAACGTACACGTAAGAGCCCCACCTATTTAAAAGAATACATTAGATAGGCTGGGGTTTGAGTATGGACTAAACCTAGTGGGGAGGGGTGTTATGTATGCAGGTTTGAAATCATTGGTTTAGTTTGAATTGTTCTTGTAAAGTGTTGGAAATGATTGGTTTAAAAAGTGCGGGAAAACCCTGCACTCTGATTGGCTGTCAGCTGCGGCTGCCGGCTATAAGTAGCAGTCACAGCAAAGCCAGTCGGGTCCGTTCTGAGCTGAAAGTCACAATAAACTTAAGAGCTGAAGCACTCCGTGTCTGCCTCTCTATGCAAACTTAACAAAAGCTACCTTAAAAGTGGCCTGGCCCAGCCAGGTGGTATCCTGTCATCTACCCTAGCTGATTATCTATCTTCAAAAACCTCAGCAGAGCAGAACCTGTTAAGAAACTGTAGGAAGTTAGCACCTACACCTCTCCTAGAAAATTGAAATATCCTAGGAAATATTCAAAAGGCAGAATATTTCCCCTAAAGAGTAGAAACTCAGAAGCAGAAACTCACCTCAGAAGTAGAAACTCACCCCCACTTTTGTTAATGGGTGGGCTATTAAGGCCTGGGCCAGAATACTTTACATAACAAATATCTCCAGGTAAAGCTATAGCAATTGCCAAAAGCCCTTTTCAGTGCATCATCATCCAGCAAGGCTCAACCAAGCCTGGAACTCAGGACAGCCTACAGAGTTGCCCCCCTGTATGGCCCCATGGGAGTCTGACAACCAATTAGAAACAAGCTTCAATTCAAATCCCAACAAAGGTTATAAAATCCAGGCACTCACAGCATATCAGCCCTTCTTGACCTTCTCTTCTCACCTTGAAGCATATGATCATCCTTCCTTTTCTAAGCCATGTGGTCCTTCTGTCCACCATTAAACCATCTTTCCAAATAGCCTCCATGTTTCCAGTGTCTTTTTCCCCACTTGGAACTGAACCCAGAAGGATATTTCTTTCAAGAAAACAATAAGACTATCACCAGCAAATCCCTGGACCATAGGCTGGATAGAAAATTATGGGAGAAAAGTCCCAGGGAAAAAAAAAGCAAACCAGTTCAGAACTATGGCCAAAGAAATTTATTCAAGACTGAAGTTTCACCTGAAGTTAACTGGGTGTTTTTTTTAATCTCAGACTTGCAAATGCCTTGATTAATGAACATTTTGAACCAAGTCACTTTAAGAGATACTTCTTCCTAATCATGAAGATAATAATGTCCCATATGGTTTTTGTTCTTGCCATGAGGTTATTTCTTAGAAGTGTTCTTCATTTTTAATGAAAAGAGCAATGCAAATTCTATGTTCCAGAAATACTTTTTTCCATTTCTAAATAATAGCCCTTGTCTTTGTATCCTTTCACACTCCACATATGGTTGCTGTAGCTGATATACCACAAAAATGGTGTACTTAAGTAATTCATTTAGTAAATGTATTTGCATTCTTTTTTGTGCAGAGATTTCAAGGCAAAAGGAGACAAAGTGATTTTTAAAAAAAACCTACAAGAAAATGCAATTATAAACTCAGTGAGAAAATAAAAGCAAAAGCTATTATGAACTATAAAAAATTATTATGTCATAAAAATAGAGTGTTTGACAAACAGTATAATCCCTTTCCCCCAGCTTGAACCAAGATGGATTCACTCGTGCATAGGGAACCATCAACAAAGGGGAATTGTAGCTGCATTTTCCAGTCTGCCACAAGGCTCTGTTTCTGTGCTTCCAATCTTGCTCCAGTTACAGTTTTTCCACTTCTCCTCCCTGCTTTGCACAGCTTACCAGCTTGGCCCTGTTCCATGGCTGTCAATGCAAATGCTTCTGCCTGCTAGAGGCAGTTCAATCAGAAGGGAAGACTTGCTTCACCACCTCACAGATGAGCAAGAAGATTGTAAGCTCTGAAGAGGCATCAGAGCAATAGAAACACCATCTGGTGAACAATATGAGGTAGAAGAGAGTAACTTGTGATTCATTCACTCACAAGATCCATGGCATGTTGTTATAGGTGCTAAACACCCATGGGCACAGCACTGGAAACCTCAGATGGGAACAAAGCTTGCAGAACTCGGTTTCCATTTCAAAATGCTCTGGCTTCGAATAAATTGACTTGGTTTATAAATTGACCGTTGGATTCCTAGGAAAAGAGAAGCCAGGTTCATTTTCTAGCAGTGTCACACTGACACACTTATTCTCAATGAGGCCATTTTAGCATCGGAGAAACACAAAGAAGAAGTCAACCTTATTATCACCCACCAATTTTATCCTAGACATAAAATTAAGCACTGCAATTTTTGTAGGCACGTGACAAAAGTAACTAAGGAATTATTTCAAGGAATCAAGGACACTTTCTATCTTTAACTTAGCTAAAAGACTGATGAATTCACAATTGCAAAAAGGTTACAAGCAAAAAGCAAAAAATACAAAGCACCCAGTTAATTAGAAGCGAACACCTTCAAACAGCAGATAAGGTTCTTTCTGGGATTTTATAAACAGAGGGGTGCGGTTCTCTTTAAGCAAGTTGCCGTGTTACTGTCACCATTAGCACATTCCATTTGAACACATGTAGGTCAGTGAGTCTCAAGAATGAATCTAGCACACTGGAGAATTTTAATATAGATTTGAAACACAGATAACAGAGGGGATCTTAAAATGCACATCCTACAGACTGCATTTAAATGATGGAAGAAAACCAGAGGTGGTTTATGGAGGTCGTTTTTTAATCACTTAAATTTAAAAGAAAATAATGCCTTGAAATATGCACTGGAGAACAGATTAATCCTAGTTAGTTTTGTATGTATAAAATGAATATGTCTATGAGCGCAGGTCTGCTGGTTTCTTTAAGTAATGCTGAACAATATTCTAGACTTGGAAATATGAATAGTCCATTATTCCCCACAGCAAAGAGAA
This sequence comes from Naja naja, assembly GCA_009733165.1. Lineage (NCBI taxonomy): Eukaryota > Metazoa > Chordata > Lepidosauria > Squamata > Elapidae > Naja > Naja naja. The sequence continues at coordinate 101,115,468 of CM019148.1, forward strand.
GCAGAGTTGGTTAAAGTGATCCTTTTATCCAAATAAGAGATTATGTTTAATTTTGTCTCTATTTTGAAATTGCTTCCAGATTTTGTGTTTGCAATGAGGAAAAAAAAATGAAACGTTGATTCTGCTTTTGTAAACTAGACAGGCTTATTATAGAAATGGTTTGTACATACTGTTGTGTAAAAGCGAAGTTGTGGTTGTAATTTTGTTACCTTCTACTGTGCTAAAGAGAGTCGAAGTTGGTGCCTTTTTCTTTCTTTTTTCCTCCTATACACCCCCTTTTCCCCTTCCTCTCTTCCTACTTTTCCATGTTTTTCTTCTTTGTATTTTATACTTCGATAAACTAATAAAAAAAGTTAAATCCTAAAGAACAGATTAACCCCATGAGAATTAAATTATTTCCCCTTTAAAGCCATTGTGTTCAAACAAAAGAAATCCCTCTGTGTATCATTTAGAAGAAATGACATGATAAATGGAAACCATTTGTCTGTATAGTTGCTAGGGGTTAGTCTATCTCAGTAGCAACTAAGCCAGATTTCCCAAGTATTTTCCACCTATTCTCTATCCAGAAGCCATGTGTTATTGCAATCAGCTAATGAGCCTATGCAGTATAATTTTAATCACTTATTTTGGTCTGCACACACAAACACATGTACCAAAATAATTGCATTGCCCCTTCTGACAACACAGCCCATTTTGAAGCATAAATCCTGCTTATCTGGAGTATGTTTAAAATTAAGGTGCTTACGAAAAGATTAAAAACAAAACTAATTAAGTGTTCAAAAGCTTTTGCATATGATTTTAAATTACTCTTGGGAATTATATATCTCTCCATGTTGTCATGGTGAAGAAAGAGATGGCTGTCTTATGAAACAAGAGAGTCATATTTCTGAAAAGATTAAGCGATGCAATGGGCCATCAAAATACTCTAAATGGAGATATCCTTAATATATATTTTTTAATCCTCAACTGATGTTAGCTTATCTTTTCTTCCACTTTAGAAATATTCTAGCACTAAAAAGTTTTTGTAATTAGCTAGTTCATGTAGACTGAGAGCTTATGCACAGAGAGAAATTGTGTGTGTGTCCAATCACACTTGGCCAATTAAGAATATTCTGTTCTGTTCTGTTCCGTTCTACTCTGTTTTATTCCAGCCTAATCTACTCTTGAAAGAAATATCCTTCTTGAAAGAAATATCCTTCTGGGTTCAGTTCCAAGTGGGGAAAAAGACACTGGAAACATGGAGGCTGCTTGGAAAGTTTAATGGTGAACAGGACCACATGGTCTGGAGCTCCAGAGAAAGATGATCACATGTTTGAAGGAGAAGATCAAGAAAAAAGGACTGAGGTGCTGAGAGTGCCTGGGTTTTATGACCTCTGCTGGGATTTGAATTGGAGCTTGTATTCTAATTGGTTGTCAGACTCCCATGAGGGGCAACTCTGAGTTCCAGGCTTGGTTGACCCTTGCTGGATGATTTATGCCCTTAAAAGGGCTTTTGGCAATGCTATAGCTTTACCTGGAGACCTTTCTTATGTAAAGTATTCTGGCTCAGGCCTTAATGGCCCACCCATTAACAAAGGTGGGGGTGAGATTCTGCTTCTGGGTTTCTACTCTTTTTTAGGAAATATTCTGCCTTTTAAATATTTACTAGAATATTTCATTTTCTAGGAGGGGTGGGTGCTAACTTCCTACAATCCCTCTTTTTTTTCAAAACACATGAGAGTTTTGACAAAAGATTAAAGGTGATCAGATCAGGGAGACTTGATGGGTGCTTTTAATTTTTTTATGATGCAAAGGAAAGGCATTGAAAAAAAGGCAACAGAAAAGGATTCCTTCAGTGGCTCCCAAAGCTTTCAAAACTCTGGGAAAACTCTGGGAAAACTTTTTTTTTTAAAACAGTATCCAATTTTTCATGCCAATTAATTTTCAGGTGTTTGATGTACTTTTGTGAGCTTACAGTCAGGTTGTAAGCACAAGCCTCTACATTCTTCACAGCCTTTAAATTACAGGCTGCCCATTTCAAGGTTATGGTTACTACCTGCCTAGCTCTTAGCTTCCAGGGTTTGTGAGGCCAAATTTGAGATTAGCCAGTGTGCAATCCAGGCTATTTAGTATTTTTAAAGTTACACACAATGAGCCCTGGGACTTGTACTCATGAGGCCCCAGTGCAACATATCTTGCTTTACTGGACAACTGGGCAGCATCATTTGTGAGTCACAGTCAGGACTTGGGGTTTGGAGATCTCTTTTCTGGTATCTCTTCAGGAATTGCCTGGGGGGGGGTGCCCCCTCCCCCATGGAATTAGAAGGGAGTTTTGCTTGAGCCTTAGTGCCTCAGAGCAGCAAAACAAAAAAAAAACACATTTTCTTTCTTTTTTTAAAGAAGCAAGGGACAGCTTTGTGTGGAAGTAGGTGAAAGAGATAACCTATCTAATTCTAAATGATTGTCTCTTTGTATGTGCCTGTGTATGCAGCTAGGTTTACAATACAGATAATACAAACATGCTGGACAATTTCCCTCCCACCAGACAGAAGTACAAGGTGTTCAGAACTTGCTGGGCCAGCCACTGAAATACCATCATGAGTACATCAAATTGGTTACAATATAAATGATACAAGAAAGAAAACATTACAATGGGTTTCACATTACAATGAATTTTCAGTTACAATTAATTTCCACCCTCCCCCCATAATCTTTCTAACTGTCTTCTGGGGATTGAAAAGAGTCTTTTAGTCTTTTACTGGTCCATCTCAGGATCCTTTCCTTCATGTCTCTGGGTGGCATAGGCTTGGCCTGGTGGTATGGGTGGTCAGTCAGGCTTGGGAAGGTCTGCCCCACTCTGGTTTGTTGTAATGACCTTCAGTGGAGGCTGGATCCAAACCCAGTTACTGGTTCCAATGGATGGAATGTCTCTAGGGAGTAGCATCTGCTTCCACATGTGGCAGGGCTGAAAGACAAAGAACAAGGGGTCCCTTCCCCCCTTTGCTGGTAATTCTACCAGGAAAGGCATTGTAAAAGGATTAGAGAGGGGGTTGGAGATAGCTTGCAGGTATGGTTTCAGGAGAAAGAAAAATAACACATCAGTATTGCAGTTACTAAACAGATAAATCAATTTCAACAAAATGGAGACACAACAGATGAGAAATGAAAAAACTGGATTCAGGAAAAGGATGAACAGGTAAAATCATTTAAACACACAGTAAATGCAAGGATGAAACTTTTCTTGTAAATGAACTTAGAACATTCGTTAATAACCTTGGGTTTTCTTAAAAGCACAGAGAGGAGAAAAATTTAACTCTGTTCCTCATCCAGTCTAATTGGCCAGATCAGACTGGGAGAAGACAATCTCTCAGTGTTTTTAATTCTTAACAATTTAAAATTAATATCCGAAGGGATCAGAGACACTTAACAGTTGCAACAGTTACCTCTAGGACACACAAAGTCTTAGACACACACATGCTGCACACATACCCACACACAAACAAAGACACAGAGGAAAACAAAACTCTGAGGTTTACACACATACACTGATCATTCCCACAATAAATCTCTCAGTTAAATTGGGGAAGGCATAAATCTTAAGGAACAAACCACGTGGTAGCATAGAAGATAGAGAAAAAGACACAGAAAGAAAGAATTTTTTTAAAAAATCCCATGTGATCCTGTTTTTATATTTTGCCCTTTTTAAGTACCTTTATTTAGCACATTGGTCTTCCTGTATCCCTCAGCAAAGCCCATTCCCTATCTATACATTTTGGTTTTTTCTTGCTCATGCCAGCTAGGGTCGGCATCTGCCACTCTTCCCAAGCCTCCAATAGCTCTCCCAGGGGGTTCCATTCCATTCAGGACCCTCGAACTACCGCTTCCCATGTTTCCCCATCCGATGTGGGGTTTCACACTTTGGCTTAGTCGGGTCAGTCAGCGACCAGTTTCAGACACAAGAACTTCAAGAGCAAGAAAAAGGAAAAAAGGTGTCTGAGGGAGACTTTGGTCATTGCACCTCATGCAACTAATTCAAACACTATCTAAAAAACACCCAAAACTCTCTTTTCACAAAGTATTCCACAAAGTATGCGCTCCCTTTTAAAAAACCACAAGAGACTCTCTCTCTCTCTTTTCGCCAAGGTTTTCGGACTGGGGGTATGCTGCCTGTGCAGACTTCTTTCCTCTCCCAAAAAACAGTCCGTGAGACTCTCTGCCCCCCGCAGATAAGTACTGGTACTCCGCCTCTTTCCTTCAGGCCCACGTTTAGCTGATTTGGAAGAGCTCAAATCTGGGAAAACTTGCTTTTCTGTAAGCAAGTACTGGTACTCCAATTTAGCATCCAAATTACACAACTACCTAAACCCTTGGGGTTTGCTTTTGGGATACACTGGACAAAAAAACAAAAATTTTCTTCCCTCCCTTCAATCATAACCCCTTGGCTTTTCCTCTTACATACAGAAGGTCTCACACTCTGATGACCTCCCCTTGCTTTTCCTGTCCTGATGGTCATGGCTCTGTAGAGCTAGCAACAGACAAGAGGGCGGCTAGAGGCCAAACAAAGAAATGAGATCCAGCTGCTGTCCAAGGGTGAAGCCGCTCACACACACACACTCTACTTCCTTCTCTAACAAAAGGTCCTGTGCTCTGAAACTGTTAAACATAACTTTTTCTTTTCAGACAGGAACTTTTTTAAATTGAGAATAATAAAACCCTCAAAATGACTCTATAGAGCACTCCACACCAGAACAAGTAGACACAAGGACAGTTTTTCCCCGAACGCCATCAATCTGCTAAACAAATAATTTCCTCAACACTGTCCAACCATTTACAAAGTCTGCACTACTATTACTATTAATCTTCTCATCACTCCCCATCACCCATCCCCTCCCACTTGTGACTGTATGTTGTAACTTTGTCGCTTGTATCCTTACGATTTACATTCACTGCTTCCTAGTATGATTTGATTGCTTATTGTACCCTATGACTATCATTAAGTGTTGTACGTTATGATTCTTGATTCTTAATGAATGTATCTTTCCTTTTATGTACACTGAGAGCATATGCACCAAAGACAACTTCCTTGTAAGTCAAATCACGCTTGGCCAATAAAGAGTTATATCTAAGGGGATTGTGCTAAGACAAATATATCATTTTACATATAATAACTGCGCCAGAATTGTGTAGCACAGTACTGGAAACAGGATAATATACCATCTGAGGGGACAGTGATAAGAAAGATTTTGAACTGCGTGGAGATGGACAGGCTGACCTTAGAGTTAAAAGATAGAGGTGAAACCAGTATTGTTGGGAAATATTTAATAAAAGTATTTTTAAAAAAATGGCCAAGGATTAGAATGCAAATAAGCCAGAAGATGAGAAAGGAACTTTATACTACCAAAATGAGATAAAAATGATAATTCAAGATTGTTATGAAAAGCTGTATGAGCAAGAAAAGTTTCAGAAGAGAAAATTAAACAATATTTGGAAAAAGCGGAATTACCTAAAGTACCAGAAAAGTAAAACTATGTTAAATGAATGAATATCAATGATGGAATTATCAGAAGTGATCAAGAGACAAAAGAATAATAAAACACCAGGACCAGATGGGCTGCAGGCAGAATTTTACAAATGTTTACAAGATACTTTAGGCCCATCAATGTTAGAAGTCCATAATGAAGTATTGATTGATGCAAAGGTACCAAATTCGTGGATGAAAGCAAATATTACTTTGATTCCAAAAGATTCAGATTTAATGCAGATAAAAACTATAGGCTCATATCTTGACTGAACACTGACTATAAAATATATGCTTCAATAATGGCAGAGAGTAAAAATTTCTAAATGAATTTATATATTCAGATCAAAATGGCTTTTTGCCTAAGAAGTAGATTAAAACACTATGACAATAATTTTAACTTTAAAGGCAATTTGCCATAAACAAATGGCAAAGGTGATAGAAAATGGAAGTAGGACAGAGAATTTTAATATAAAAAGGCACAAGAAAAGGATGTCCACTATCTCCTGTACTATTCATATTGATATTAGAATTGCTAAATATAGATATTAGACAAGAGATAGAAATTAAAGCTATGGAAATAAAAAGGAACAATATAAATTATAGGCATTTGTAGAAGATTTGCTCTTTATCTTGGAAGACCCACAATAAAATGGACTCAAACTAATTAGGAAAATAGAAGAGTATGGTCAAGTTGCAGGACTGAAAGGTAATAAAGAAAAAAAATCAAAATAATTGTTTACAGACATATAGAAAAAGAACTAACAAGGAAAATAGGTATACAGATAGTCAAGAAAGTTATAAATTGGCCAACAATTGAAACAAATTTGGTTAAGTGGAAAAATCTACAACTATCACTGATGGAAAGAGTAGCTACCATAAAATTGAATATCCTGCCGAGATTACTATATTTATTCCAAGCAATACCAATAAAACTGGGGAAATTTTTTTTTAAGAAAAAAAACATTGACTATTTGGCAGAAATAAAGCAAGGATAAACTTGGCAAAAAAAGCAAGGATAAACTTGAAAATGTTGTAAGATTCTAAAAATTTTGGCTATTTGATTGAGTTAGATCAATGGCAGAATTTATGGGATAGAAATTATAAATTAGCAATGTCTACTGCATACAAAGAAAATCTTTATAAAATGTTTTATAGATAGCATTTTCCGCTTTCAAAGTTAGCAAAGATGTTTAAGAGTAAATAACATATAGATTTGAAACCAGATACATTTTTGTTGGGCATACTTCCAGACAGTTATAACAAAGGGAATGTATTTTACATGTATTGACTGCAGGAAGAATAGTATTTGCACAACAATGGAAAAGTGAAGACTAAGCTGACACTTACACTAAGCTGACTAAGCTGACACAATTAAGGAAAAGGAAGAAACTGGGAAATTTTTTTCTTGGGACTCATCAATGGCTAGCAGACAAAAACAGGAAAAAGGAAATATATGAAAGGATTTGTGATATAAGGAATACTTAACTTGGTTAAACAAATAGCATGAATATTTTTGTTATAAACAGTAATATAATTGATACTAGCTCTCTTGGTAGAACACACAGAGGAAGAAAGATCTCTTTCTCACACACAGGCATACACACATTTCCCACATTTTTCTGTGCTTTAAATTTAGAATTTGGAGGTACTCACCTTCTTTCCAAGCAGCCTTTGAGCTCAACACTCAAAACCCCTTTAAAACTTTTGTTCCAAATGGCCCCGGTCCAGGAAAACCCACCCACAGACTCAATGGGTCTGTTTGCCGGCAAGGGAATCTTACCTGGGCCTGGTCCATTGGTTAGGTTAGCTTGGAGTCCCATCTAGGTCGCCAATTGTTGAAAGAAATATCCTTCTGGGTTCAGTTCCAAGTGGGGAAAAAGACATGGAAACATGGAGGCTGCTTGGAAAGTTTAATGGTGAACAGGACCACATGGTCTGGAGCTCCAGAGAAAGATGATCACATGCTTGAAGGAGAAGATCAAGAAAAAAGGACTGAGGTGCTGAGAGTGCCTGGGTTTTATGACCTCTGCTGAGATTTGAATTGGAGCTTGTATTCTAATTGGTTGTCAGACTCCCATGAGGGGCAACTCTGTAGGCTGTCCTGAGTTCCAGGCTTGGTTGACCTTGCTGGATGATTTATGCCCTTAAAAGGGCTTTTGGCAATTGCTATAGCTTTTACCTGGAGACCTTTCTTATGTAAAGTATTCTGGCTCAGGCCTTAATGGCCCACCCATTAACAAAGGTGGGGGTGAGATTCTGCTTCTGGGTTTCTACTCTTTTTAGAGGAAATATTCTGCCTTTTAAAATATTTACTAGAATATTTCATTTTTCTAGGAGGGGGTGGGTGCTAATTTCCTAAACTAGGATGAAGATATTATTGCACTTGTATAATTTTTGTTGTTCCCTAAATAAATTATTTAAATATTTCAATTCTGTCTGCATTATGTTCTTCAGGAAAAAAAATAAAACAGAAGAGCACTGTAATCAGATTCATCTCACCAAAATGTACTTTTGGCCTTATTTTAAGATCTTTGGTAAATATGTTTTGTGAGGAGGTGGGGTTGGCCAGGCCCTTCAGCATATTTGTTAATATTCCTCTCAGGTAATAGACCCATAGAAAGCAAAACTCCAAGGCAGGTAGATTCCTCAAAGAATTGCTTTTTTGGATATATCACATTGGCATTATCTGGTGAAAACCAACTCTGAAGGTTCCTGCGGTTTTTGCTTAGTTAAAAGTAAAAGTTTGTCACTTTCTCAAAACAATTACTCACATGGTCCAATCACAGTGTGGTCTGGTTGCCTGGTGACTTCACTCCGCCTTCCTCTGATCAGGTGTGAGAATGTCCTTAGTTCCCAAGAGAATGTATTTTGTTTTGGTTACAGAATCCCAGCTATCTCAAATCCCCCCTCCCTATCCCTCAGCTCCAGTGTGACAACACTGAAGCTGTCAAAATGGCTTCAGTCAGGTCGGCTTCAGGGCTGACAATTCCTGCCATTAAAACTCAGAAAGATCTGAAAGCAATAGATATGTGTCCAGATTAATGGTTCGGATGCCTCTCCAGAATTAAAGAGTGATGAATCAGTACAACCAATGTTCTATGTTTTATCAGGTGGCATTAACCAAGGAGAATGTACATGGAAAATCTTCAGTCCAACATAGTATCAGGGTGTGGTCTAGAGGTATTATTCCTAATTCACAATGGATATACAAAGAGGGAGACACACATTCAAAAGAGAAAGTTTTGTTAATAAAATTGTGCCTAGACAACAGTTCTAGACCCTGAGGCAATACAAGCCAACAATTTAGGGAGTCTGTACCACAGACTGTTGAGTAGTTAGTGTTATGTATGCAGGTTTAAAGTCATTGGTTTAGTTTGAACTGTTCTTGTAAAATGTAAGAAATGATTGGTTTAAAAAGTGCGGGAAAACCCTGCACTCTGATTGGCTGGCAACTGTGGCTGCTGGCTATAAGTAGCAGCCGCAGCCCAGCCAAAGTGGGTTCGTTCTGAGCTGTAGTCACTAATAAACAAAGAGCTTGAAGCACTCCGCATCTGTCTCTTCATGCAAACTTAACACTGGCGAGGATGGGATCTCCCTGAAGAAGAAGGCAACGCTGAACAGAAGAAGAGAGAGATGGCTGCGCTGAACACCCCCCAGCCCGTTCGATCCGACAGCAGAAGACTGGGAGGCGATGCAGATCGTTTCCAAATGTATCTGGAAGGAAACGATCTTGCCGACATTTCCAAGAAGCGAAGAGGGCGGTCTTTCTCACGACTGCGTCCGGCGTTTTCAAGATGGCGAAGGCATTGGCGGAGCTGCAGACGTGAAGGTAATGGAATGGCCTGACTTAGAAAAGTTGTTAAGAGCCCATTACGCCACAAGTATCGTGCCTCATTAAGAGACACGAGTTTTACCGTCGGGATCAAGGGGAAAGCAAAACGAAATGACTTCGTGGCAAGTTTAAGAGACATTGGGGGTACATGTGAATTTAACAATTTAGAAGAGGCCATGCGCGATCGATTTGTTCTGGGCCTTAAAGACAAGGTGCTACAGAGCAAGTTATTACTAAGACCTAAGATCACGCTGAAGGAAGCTATAGAAGAGGCCTCTTCAGCAGAAGCTACCAAGTCCTCAGCAGCAGCCATGAAGAAAATTAACAAGGCCACAAGCCATCCTGATGTGGAAAAGTCCACAACAACTCACTGTGAGCAAATAGATTCTGAGTCAGACTGTAGTGAGGTGGAGGAAGGAATTTATAGACTCAGAATGGAGCGGAAAAAGAAAGACCTGGGAAGAAAGAGGCAAGATTTCTACTGCAGAGGTTGTGGGGGAAGTTCCTAGATACCATCTGCCTCCGTTGTGAAAAAAGAGGACACCTAGCAAGAGTCTGCAAATCATCCAGAACTCCACCCAACAGAAGGAAGTTTCCTGACAAAGAATTCAAGCATAACAACCTCAGTGAGAAAATGGGGCACAGCACAGAAGCAAAGGGGAAGAATGAAACTCATCAGACAGTAACTATTGGTCATTCTTCTTCTATCAATAACAGAAAAGTGCATGTCAAGGTACTAATTGAAGGAAGGCCTTGCCAAATGGAAGTGGACTCAGGCTCATATTTATCTATGGTGTCATGGGACACTATTCACAGACTACTCCCAAACATTCAGAAGAAGCATTTCAAGAAGCAAGCACTGACTCTTAAAGACTACCAAGGGAACAAGATTCCAGTATTTGGAACAAGAGAATTCAACGTGAAGTTCAAAGGCCACACCAAACGCTTGCCCCTGACCATCGTGGACAAGGATCGCCCAAGCTTGCTGGGACTTGAGTGGTTCAATCCACTAGGCATTGAGGTGACTGGCATCAATCACGTGAGCAACACTGAATGGGAGGAGGCCTTGAAGTCTGAGTTTTCTTCAGCGACGGATTGGGCAAGTATATGGGGACCCCTATCACTTTCAATCTAGATCCCAAGGTGCCACCAATTGCTTAAAGCCCAGAAGGGTCCCATTTGCCTTAAAGGAAAAATTGATGCACAATTAGATAAACTAATAGCTCAAGGAGTTTTAGAGCCCACTGACCACTCCAGGTGGGAGACACCCATAGTCACACCAGTCAAGACTGATGGGTCAGTGAGAATCTGTGGAGACTATAAGGGGACATTCAACCATGCGCTTCAACAGAGCGCAAATCCAGTTCCAGTGGTGCATCATTTACTACATTCACTTGGCAGGGGTACAGTCTTTGCCAAATTGGATCTGGCCCAGGCATATCAACAATTAACAGTTGATGATGCCACTGCAGAGGCCCAAACCATTGTGACTCATAGAGGTGCTTTCAAATGTAAAAGGTTACAGTTTGGAGTAAGCGTGGCACCAGGCATCTTCCAAAGCCTTATGGAAAGGATGCTCCAAGGACTGCCAGGGGTAGTACCTTACTTTGATGATGTGTTAATCTCTGCTGAAAATGACACTCAGTTACAAGAGAGAGAGAAGTCCTTACCAGATTCAAAAAAGCGGGGTTAAAAGTCAAGGAAGAAAAATGCACTCTTAGAACTGACAAAGTTGAGTTCTTGGGCTATATGATTGACAAAGCATGGCATCCACTCCACAGAAGCAAATGTTCAGGCAATCAAAGAAGCCCCCAGGCCAAAATGCAAAACAGATTTGCAAGCATTCTTGGGACTCATTAACTTCTATCATATGTTTCTACCTCAGAAGGCAACCATTGCAGAACCCCTACATAGGGTGCTGGACAAAAAATCTGCTTGGGTCTGGGGGAGGAAGGAACAAGCTGCATTTAACAATATCAAGAGACTAATCACGTCTGATGCTGTGCTGATACAGTTCTCTGAGAACTTTCCTGTTGTTCTGACTTGTGATGCCTCCCCTTTTGGAGTGGAGGGGGGGTTTGAGCCACATGCTTCCCAGCGGAAGGGAAGCTCCTATTGCATTTTACTCTCGCACCTTGACCAAAGCAGAGAGGAACTACAGCCAACTGGACAAGGAAGCCTTGGCAATTGTTGCAGCTGTCAAGAAATTCTATGAGTATTTATATGGGAGAACATTTACCATTGTCACAGATCACAAACCTCTGTTAGGCACTGTGGCAGGAGACAAACCAACGCCCACTATCCTGTCACCAAGAATGCTGAGGTGGACTGAATTTCTTGCTGCTTATTCATACAAACTCATCCACAGGCCTGGCAAAGACATTGGGCATGCAGATGCTTTGAGTCGCTGCCCACTTCCTTCTCACACTGAGGACTTTCCTGAGACTTACACCTTTTTCTAGAAACTGTTGCCAAGCTTCCAGTACATGCTGCTGAAATTGCCAGAGAGACTGCCAAAGACAATTTATTGGCTCCTGTTATAGGCTGGATTAAGAAAGGTTGGCCTCTTCAAGATCTACCTCAACTTGCCCAACCTTTTAAATCCAGGCAAACTGAATTATCTGTATTAAGAGGATGTATTTTGTGGGGTAACAGGGTGGTTATTCCTGCAAAACTGCAAAAAGAGGTTTTGGAAATGTTACATGAGGGTCATCCAGGAATTGTCAGAATGAAGGGATTGGCCAGGAGTTATGTATGGTGGCCAGGTATTGACAAAATGGTTGAAAACTGGGTTGCATCTTGTCCCAACTGTCAGGTAGTCAGGCCTGCCCCACCTCTCACCCCACACAGGAATGGGAATGTCCTAGGGGCCCATGGTCCAGGATTCACATTGATTTTGCTGGCCCTACCAGAGGGCACACTTTCCTTATTATAGTTGATGCATATTCCAAATGGCTAGAGGTTATCCCTATGGCATCCACCACAGCTGAAGCTGTCATCAAACAGCTTAAAAAGCTTTTTGTAACTCACGGGTTACCTGATGTGCTTGTTTCTGACAATGGCCCTCAATTTACATCCAACCTTTTTGAATCATACCTAGCACAACAGGGTATCAGACATGCCCTGACAGCCCCTGGGCATCCTTCGCTAACGGCGGGCTGAACGTATGGTACGATTTACCAAGGAAAAACTTCAGCAATTGGATCCAGGGGATATCACTGAGAGTTGAAAAACTTCTCAGTGTTCAGTATATCACTCCCAACCCCTCAACTAATTTGTCCCCAGCTGAATTGTTGATGGGTAGGAAACTCAGGTCTCCCCTTGATCGCCTTCATCCCACTTATGCACCCAGCACCACTAGATTCCACTAGCAAAATTCACACATTCACTGTGGGTGATTCTGTTTATGCTAAGAACCTTATGGGTGAACCATTATGGATTCCTGCTGAGATAACCCAAATCACAGGCCCCAGGTCTTACAGGGTACAAACAGAGGATGGTGTCCTCTGGAGCAGGCACATTGATCAGTTAAGATCCAGATTGCCTCAGGTGCATCGCCCTTGCTCCTCTCTGGTTCCCATACCTACTGCCTCTTCTAGGGGGGAAGGGGAGGATCATGAGTGTAATGAACAAGCAAGAATCAACCCCATGTGTAATGAGCTAACACGACAGGAACCATCCCAAAACCTGTCACAATATCAACATCGTTGGATTCTATCCTTCACAGTGGTGGGATTCCAAAATTTTTACTACTGGTTCTGTTTGTGAGTGTGGCTTGGTGGGCGTGGCTACGTGGCCATGTGACTGGGTGGGTGTGGCTATGTGATCATGTGACTGGGCAGGTCAAAGGAGAGGAACTCACTTTAACAATGCTCTTGGAGCAGGGGGTTGGACTAGATGACCTCCAGGTCCCCTTCAGCCCTGGATTTTTGTGCTGTTTCAAAGCATCCTCTGAAGCTGTGTCTAGTGCCAGGGTTTTTGGTCCTAGGCCCAAAATGGGGCATGGGGAGGGGGGTGCCCCCCTGCCCCCCCATTTTGGGCCTAGGGAAGCTTCCCTGGAGCCTCCTGGGAGCCAAAATGGGGCATGGGGGATGCACTGCACCTTCCCATGCCCCATTTTGGGCCTAGCAAGCCTCCCTGCACTTACCTGGGAGCCAAAACCAGGCGCAGGGGGACTCCTGGGAGGGGTGGGGTGTGGTAGGCAGGGCCAGCTGGTCTTCGGAACTACTCGTTTGCTGAACTGGATGTAAAATTAACATCCAATTCACCTGAACCAGTCCAAATTGGCTGAATCTCACCCCTGGCCCTTCACCCTACAAGCAAAGATACCACCACCACCTCCATCCAATGTTCTCAGTGGAAAGAAATTATCTTTTTATTACACTACGTTCATTCATTCGTAAATTCATTCTACTTCTAATCTGCCAAATAACCAAAATTCTCTGGGAGAACTTTGTACTGAAAATATTGCAATGTCTCTAAATACTTTGAACACCCTAGCAGACAAAGAAAACTGTGAAGTATAGCTAATAAATAGAAGAAATGCATAAAACATGAAATTTACAGAATAGAAGCTACAGAATAGCTACTTAAAATCAGAATGAGAAAACATAAAAATGCCTAGAAAAAGAGGATTGTCTTTGCCTGGGGCTGGAAAAAAAAATAACAGGGTTTCTAGCTTGTGTACCTGGTCAATAAGCAGAGTAGACACATCACTTTGGTTAATGGAAGAAAAGTTCTGCTTTTTCACAGGAGGAATTTTTTTTACCACTCTGACATTTCAGTCAGACAAGATCACTTGATTACATCTGAAAAGCTCAATAAAAAGATTCCCCATATTCATCTGATCTAATCTGGTCTGAGCAGGGACTGGGGCTAATATCTTTAATGTGGATATTTGAACAAAAGAGGGAATTCCAGCATTTTCCTTCTTGCATCAGATTTTCCTAAATGTATCTTTCATTCAGACTGATGGGTTGGTTATGTGCCACCAAGTTAGAGTTCACTCCACTCTAACTATCATATGGGATAGATTTCTTCCAAGGCATATTCAGATACAAGCAGGAAATTGAGAAATCCCAAGCAAGTTCAATATTTGAAGGCATAGGTGTCTCCAAGAGGTAGAAGCTATGCTGTGAACCCTGTGATATAAGTTTGATAGATGCCCCTTATGCATTGGCTTATGAATTGTAGTCACTTTCAAGAATTTGGCTCATTCAACTTTAAAATAGCAATAGCACTTACACTTATATACTGCTTTACAGTGCTTTACAGTCCTCTCTATGCTGTTTGCAGAGTCAGCATATTGCCCCCAACAATCTGTATCCTCATTTAACTGGCCTCAGAAGGATGGAAGGCTGAGTCAACCTTGAGCCTGGTGAGATTTGAACTGCCAAATTGAAGGCATCCAGCAGTCAGCAGAAGTAGCCTGCTCTAACCACTATGCCGCCATGGCTCATTTAAAATGGCTTCTAAACAACCTTGTTCAATCTGGCTTCTATTTTTTTAAAAAAGCAGCAGTTATTAGCGGATGCTCCGTAGGAGCACAGTCAAAGAATATAGGAAATTAGCAAAAGTTACACATTACAATGCTAGTTAATGACATGGTTTGATACTGTGCTCCTTAAGAGTCAGATTTTTAGGGCTGATGTACACAAAAGGTAGCGTAACTCTAAATTGAAAAGTATATAGATCCTCAAAAACTATGCTTCCCAAGAGTATCTTAGGCATTATTTGCCACAGTGATAAATTTTAATTAGATAGATAGATATAGATATATAGATATAGATAATAGATAGATATAGAGATAAATATAGATATATAGACAGACAGAGAGACAGAAAGAGACAGACAGAGAGAGACAGAGAACTCAAGAAGCTGGACCCACCTGATTTTTCCTGCTTCCTATTTTCTACCACATGACAGGAAGAAGTTTTGATTTTGGATTGGCTTCCTTCAGGCATGAGGCAACCAACTCTCTCACCCCAACTCATTCTGAACTCTATTGTACAGGGAAGAACCCATAGCAAATAGGGTAAATCTAGGGCTTATGAAAAAGGACGTGGTGGCTCAGTGGCTAAGATGCTGAGCTTGTTGATCGGAAAGGTCAGCAGTTTGGCGGTTCGAATCCCTAGTGCAGCACAACAGAGTGAGCTCCTGTTATTTGTCCCAACTTCTGCCAACCTAGCAGTTCAAAAGCATGTAAAAAATGCAAGTAGAAAAATAGGGACCACCTCGGTGGGAAGGTAACTGCATTCTGTGCGCCTTTGGCATTTAGTCATACTGGCCATGGAGACGTCTTTGGACAGCACTGGCTCTTCAGCTTTGTAACGGAGATGAGCACCGCCCCCTAGAGCCAGAAATATGTGCAAGGGGAGCCTTTACCTTTTAGGGCTTGTGAGCCATCACAGACTGATGCAGGCTCACGTCTTTCTCTCCAGTCTCCTCCACCATCATTGGACTGGTCTGGTCTGGGTAGGTGATCTCTCAGAAATGGGCAAAACCCTTGGACTGTCTGGCAAGCAGTCTTCTGAGTGCTTTAACACTAGGAGTTTTACCGGTTTCGCACAAGACTGGAAAAAGCCAAACAATGAAGCCATATAGCCAATTTTACCCCCTTTGCTTCTCAAACAACATAAGATAATTTAGAACTTGGCATTTATTGCTGCTAAAAAAAGCAAAGAAAGGGGAAAGGGATCTTTTTAAAAAGCACTATTTGTGACTCATTGCTTTTTATGATTTTTTTTTCTTTTTAACTTCATTTGATTTACAGGCAGATGCTGGAAGGCAGTCAGAGACAACAGGGTCCCACAGATTCTGCTACAGACTACCCTGGTCTAATCTCTCGCATCAGCTATGGGCCTGAAAAAGAGGGAGAGTGTGGTAGCCACTGAATTTCCCTGGATGACACTAGAAGCTGGCAGCACACTGCAGCCTGGTGGAGGGGGCCTCTTTTGCTATCCCATGAGCTCATCTTCTATTCATCCTCTTATCTGTTGGGATGGGGATGGGATGTCTCTGATTTTCCAGGTATACAGGTGATCTCATTTACTAACATCACCACTAACCTTAAGAATTGGTTGAGGGGTTATGCCAATGTGATTGAAGGGTTTCACCTATGTGGATCTATTCTCCAATCCCAATGCTGTATCTATGCTGCTCTTTTCTGCTTGTAAAAATGGTATAAAAAGAATAAACACTGCCCAGGCAGTGAGACATCTTTGGACACTGAAATGACTGGTTATTGAATCCCCACACGAGAGCAGAAGAACTATCACTGAACGGTAAGGCATCTTTATACAAGACATTTTCTGCCACCACAAGGTCAGGTCACGTCCTGTAGCAGCTGTGGCTTCCTGGCACTTCGTTCTCCCTTTCATTCTGCAGCCCATTTGCTGCAGAAGGAAAGGGCAACATACAAGCCAGATGTACTTCTTTCCCCCAAACTGGCACCCTGCATTGCAACACTACTATTCTCAGTGTTTAGCATCCCCATATTATGGCACTGTCACCTGGTGACAGTGGCCCTGGAAGGCACCAAAGTTAGAGCAGCCAACCAATCATTTATCAGTTACTGCACCCATAAAATCAATGCAGGACTATTCGACTTTGAATCAGAACTGACACAAAGGAGGCATGATGAGATGAGATGAAGAGAGGAAGAGAGGAGAGGAGAGGAGAGGAGAGAGAGAGCACCCGAGAGAGAGAGAGAGAGAGAGAGAGAGAGAGAGAGAGAGAAGAGAAGAGAAGAGAAGAGAAGCTTTATTATCATTTTTACTATGAGCACACTGGTCCACATTAAAAATGAAATTGTTTTGCCTGCTTTCAAAAGAAAGTATATATCTATCAATACACATACATAACACATATATGCACATTATATTATATACACACACACATGCATATAAATATTAATCACTGTTCATTTTGAATGCTTAGTGGAAAGAGGAAGCTTGACAGTTCCTCTTCCTATGGAACAAAGCTGTGATAGAGATCTGCAATAAGGGCAACACATTTAAATCTGGTATTTTCTGCCAGCTCAAGGATGGATGGATGACACTTTAATGTATTAATGTTTTTAATGGGAAGAGCCCAGTGCTATTACCTGATATGAATCCTCTTCTATATTCCACTACATCATTTGACTGAAATCAGTTATAAACTAATAGCACGTGGACAAGTGTATAGAACAGGAGTGGGGGAAACTATGGCCCTTTTATGACTTTTGGACTTCAACTCCCAGAATTCCTGACCAAGTTATGTTGGCTCAGGAATTCTGGGAGTTGAAGTTCACCAGTTATGAAGGGGCCATAGTTCTCCATCTCTCATATCAATGTGTACTTCGTTATGTATATGTACACAACTTATCCTAACATACTTGCACATGCTTGTATATGCTTATATATATGCAAGCAGGTGCTTAACTCACCCAATCCATTGCTTGACTTGGCATACAAGTCTTAGGCCCCAATGGCAGCCTTTCTCTCCTTGAGAACAGCACCAATCTCCCTCAAACCTATTGTTGTAAAGCTGCTTTGTACCAGCTAGCGGCAACTACTTGTTTTCACTGGCTGGATTAAAACCTGGCCCTTTCCTCACCCTCCTGCTATTTCTTGGCACCAGTCTCCAAAGCAGCATGTCTCAGTGCCCATCCTGCCAGGCTGCTGTGAGGTACATTCTCTGCTAGGTTGGAGTGACATTCATTTTCAGCAGTCAAACCAACACACAGGGCAGTCTCAAGCTTACAACCGCACCATGCTGGGTTGCAGATGATTCCCAGCAGCAAAAATAGCATCTCATTTTTGTGATGCAAATTGAGCTACAAACACTCCAGCTGGCTCTGCCTGTGCTTCCCCTCACTTTGATGCCTATTGAAGGTTACTTACAACTGCAAAGCTGAGGCTCAGTTGCCACTGTGGAGAAATTAATTAGGAAAGGGGTGGTGGGAAACGCAACTGACAACCAACTATCTCTAAGGCAAAGAGTGAAAACAGAACCGCCTGCCAGAAAGGGAAGGATGCTGGAGGAAGGTGGAGGTGGGTGGTCTCCCTCAGCCTGAGGCTCAGAGTGCCACGTAGGACCAAGGATAGGTGAGTGAAGCATTCCCCACAGAGGAATCATCTGAAGGCCGACATTTCCCCCTCTCTGTTTAGAAGGAAAATTGCTCACTTTCCTCAGCTGTCCTCAGTAACAAGGTTGATGACTGTTGTTTTTTTTCTTAAAAAAGGCTCTCTGTTTTGTCAACTTGAATAAAAACCCAGCTGTTGAACAATGATGGTCACTCATCAGGAAAAATTTGGCCAGCCATACTAACAGGATGATATAACTCTTAAATGCTATCCACAGCTTTTTTTGCGGGGAGGGGAGGGGGAAGCTTCTATTCTTTTCTGTAAGTATGCAGACCCAGTTGGAGAAGACTCCCGAAAACACCACCAACAGCAAAGAAAACAAATGGATCATTGAACAAATCAAGCCAGAGTTCTCACTCAAGGCACAAATCATGAGGCTTATATTATACCACATCAGACACATTATGTGGATGCTTTGTTGCCTGGAGAAATCTCTAATTCTGGGAAAAGTGAAAGGAAAGAAGAGGATGACCAACAAAAAGATGGATGGACTTGATTATATCAGCAATGCATGTACTTTTAGAAGACTGAAACAGATTGCCATGGAGAAAAATCTATCTACGTGATCCCTAGAGTTGACCGTGAATTTATGGCACATAATCAACTCCAATGTAGAAAAGACCAATTCTTCGTATTCACAGGAGCCCCAAAACTGGTCTTAATCTAGAAATATATATTTCTATTCTTGTTGTTCCTCTAAGCTACTTGGCCCTTCTAGCAAAATTGGCACTATGTAGCAGTCAGTATTTCTGAGTCATGGGGCAACATATACTTCATCATATGTGACATACAAATACCAGATTTACCTGCTACAAGTATATTACATATATAAAAATCAGAATAGCAATAGCACTTAGACTTACATACTGCTTAAATGTACTATACAGCCTCTCTAAGTGGTTTGCAGAGTTAGCATATTGCCCCTAACCATCTGGGTCCTCATTTTACTGACCTCAGAAGGATGAAAGGCTGAGTCAACCTTGAGCCAGTGAGAATTGAACTGCCAAACTGCAGGCAGCCAGCAGTCAGCATAAATAGCTTGCAAAACTGCATTCTAACCACTGCATCACCACGGCTCATGCCATATTAAAGAAAACACGAGAGCACCATGTGATCACCTTTTGTGGCCTTCTGCCAAGCAAAGCCAATGGGAAAGCCATTAGTAACCATGTTACTAACTTAACAACTTCAGTGACTCACTCAACAATGGTAGCAAGAAAGGTCGTACAATGGGGCAAAATTCACTTTAACAAATGTCTCATCTAGCAACATAAATTTTGGGCTCAATTGCAGTCATAAGTCAAAGACTCCCTGTATCTAGCTTTCTTCTTGAAGAAAAATATTTCTTCAAAGAAATATTCTACTGCTTTTTATGTTTCATTAAATTTGTGTGGTTCTTGATTCTCAATGACTCTGAGCAGTTCATGACAATCAAAACAAGGAAATTACAGTATAAACCAATTAAAAGGAAGAAAAAAGATAGAAAGAACAATGGATCAGATGGAATGAAGCAAGGAGTCTCCCCTTCCCTCACCAAAAACCTGGTGAAAACCCAGTTCTTCCTGGCTCTTCTAAACAACAGTGCCGGGGGCTGGGGACGGACAGCCAGCTCTTGGAAGAACCTAATTTTAGAGGGCAGTCATTGCTACAGAAAAACAATGCTTGCATTTCTGGGGACTATTGTTTAATTGAAAGAACCAGAAGTGTGCCAACCTTACAAGATCAAATTGGCTTGGCAGATACTGTGAGAGACAGGCAGTCCCACAAGTAACATTAAAAAAACCCTAATAACCAAATGCAATAACATTTGTTACCAGCAGTTCAAAAGGGATAAAAGAATAATGAAGGAGAATGATGAAGACAGGGGAAGGAAAGATTATTCCAAATATAATCTTCAATAGATCATATAGCAATGATGGGTCAACAGATTTAAGTCCTAGAAGATAAAACAGAGACTAAAGTCTACTCTGTTATGTATGTAGGTTTGAAGTCATTGGTTTAGTTTGAACTGTTCTTGTAAAATGTTGGAAATGATTGGTTTAAAAAGTGCGGGAAAACCCTGCACTCTTATTGGCTGGCAACTGCGGCTGCTGGCTATAAGTAGCAGCCGCAGCCCAGCCAAATTGGGTCCGTTCTGAGCTGTAGTCACTAATAAACTAAGAGCTTGAAGCACTCCGCGTCTGTCTCTTCATGCAAACTTAACACTGGCGATGAAGGTGGGATTCCCCTGAAGAAGACAGAACGGGAACAGAAGAGAGCGAGATGGCTGCACTGAACACCCCCAGCCCGTTCGATCCGACGGCAGAAGACTGGGAGTCATATGCAGATCGTTTCCAAATGTATCTGGAGGGAAACGATCTTGCCGACATTTCCGAGAAGCGGAAGAGGGCGGTCTTTCTCACGCACTGCGGTCCGGCAGTTTTCAAGATGGCGAAGGCATTGGCGGGAGCTGCAGACGTGAAGGTAATGGACTGGCCTGACTTAGAAAAACTGTTAAGAGCCCATTACGCGCCACAAGTATCGTGCCTCATTAAGAGACACGAGTTTTACCATCGTGATCAAGGGGAAAGCGCGTAAACAACTTCGTGGCAAGTTTAAGAGACATTGGGGTGCATGCGAATTTAACAGTTTAGAAGAGGCCATGCGATCGATTTGTTCTGGGCCTTAAAGACAAGGTGCTACAGAGCAAGTTATTACTGAAACCTAAGATCACGCTGAAGGAAGCAATAGAAGAAGCCTCTTCAGCAGAAGCTACCAAGTCCTCAGCAGCAGCCATGAAGAAAATCAACAAGGCCACAAGCCATCCTGATGTGGAAAAGTCCACAACAACTCATTGTGAGCAAATAGATTCTGAGTCAGACTGTAGTGAGGTGGAGGAAGGAATTTACAGACTCAGAATGGAGCGGAAAAAGAAAGACCTGGGAAGAAAGAGGCAAGATTTCTACTGCAGAGGTTGTGGGGAAGCCACCCCGCACTGAATGCAAGTTTTAGACACCATTTGCCTCCGTTGTGATAAAAGAGGACACCTAGCAAGAGTCTGCAAATCATCCAGAACTCCACCCAACAGAAGAAAGTTTGCTACAAGCAAAGACAAAGAATTCAGGCCCAACAATCTCAGTGAGAAAATGGGGCGCAGCACAGAAGCAAATGGGAAGAATGAAACTCATCAAACAGTAACTATTGGTCATTCATCACCTTTAAGAAGCAGAAAAGTGCATGTCAAGGTACTTATTGAAGGAAGGCCTTGCCAAATGGAAGTGGACTCAGGCTCATACCTATCTATGGTGTCATGGGACACTATTCACAGACTTCTTCCCAACATCCAGAAGAAGCACTTCAAGAAGCAAGCATTGACTCTTAAAGACTACCAAGGGAACAAGATTCCAGTAGTTGGAACAAGAGAATTCAACGTGAAATTCAAGGGCCACACCAAACGCCTACCACTGACCATCGTGGACAAGGACCGCCAAGTCTGCTGGGCCTTGAGTGGTTCAACCCGTTGGGCATCGAGGTGACTGGCATCAATCACGTGAGCAACACTGAGTGGGAAGAGGCCTTGAAGTCTGAGTTTCCAGAGGTCTTCAGCGATGGATTAGGCAAGTACTTGGGGACCCCATCACATTTAACCTAGATCCCAAGGTACAACCAATCCGTTTAAAACCCAGAAGGGTCCCATTTGCCTTAAAGGAAAAAATTGATGCACAATTAGATAAACTAATAGCCCAAGGGGTTTTAGAGCCCACTGATCACTCCAGGTGGGAGACACCCATAGTCACACCAGTCAAGGCTGATGGGTCTGTGAGAATCTGCAGAGACTACAAGGGGACATTGAACCATGCGCTACAACAGAGCGCATATCCAGTTCCAGTAGTGCATCATTTATTACACTCTCTTGGAGGGGCACAGTTTTGCCAAGTTGGACCTGGCACAGGCATATCAACAATTAACAGTTGATGATGCCACTGCTGAAGCCCAAACCATTGTGACCCATAGAGGTGACTTCAAATGCAAAAGATTGCAATTTGGAGTAAGCGTGGCACCAGGCATCTTCCAAAGCCTTATGGAAAGAATGTTACAAGGGTTGCCAGGGTGGTGCCCTATTTTGATGATGTTTTAATTTCTGCTGAAAATGACATGAGAGACTCAGGGAAGTCTTAACTAGATTCAAAAAAGCAGGGTTAAAAGTCAAAGAAGAAAAATGCACACTTAGAACAGATAAAGTGGAATTCTTGGGTTACATGATTGATAAACATGGCATCCACCCCACAGAGGCAAAGGTTCAGGCAATCAAAGAAGCCCCCAGGCCAAAATGCAAAACAGATTTGCAAGCATTCTTGGGACTCATTAACTTCTATCATATGTTTCTACCTCAGAAGGCAACCATTGCAGAACCCCTACATAGGTTGCTGGACAAAAAATCTGCTTGGGTCTGGGGAGGAAGGAACAAGCTGCATTTAACAATATCAAGAGACTAATCACGTCTGATGCTGTGCTGATACAGTTCTCTGAGAACTTTCCTGTTGTTCTGACTTGTGATGCCTCCCCTTTTGGAGTGGGGGGTTGAGCCACATGCTTCCCAGCGGAGGGAAGCTCCTATTGCATTTTACTCTCGCACCTTGACTAAAGCAGAGAGGAACTACAGCCAACTGGACAAGGAAGCCTTGGCAATTGTAGCAGCTGTGAAAAAATTCCATGAGTATTTATATGGGAGAACATTTACTGTTGTCACATATCACAAACCTCTTTTAGGCATTGTGGCAGGGGACAAACCAACGCCCACGATCCTGTCACCAAGAATGCTGAGATGGACTGAATTTCTTGCTGCATATTCATACAAGCTGATCCACAGACCTGGTAAAGACATTGGGCATGCAGATGCTTTGAGTCACTGCCCACTTCCTTCACATTGAGGACCCTGTTCCTGAGACTCACACCTTTTTTCTAGAAACTGTTGCCAAACTTCCAGTACATGCTGCTCAAATTGCCAGAGAGACTGCCAAAGACAATTTATTGGCTCCTGTCATAGGCTGGATTAAGAAAGGTTGGCCACTTCAAGATCTACCTCAACTCGCCCAACCTTTTAAATCCAGGCAAACTGAATTATCTGTATTAAGAGGATGTATTTTGTGGGGTAACAGGGTGGTTATTCCTGCAAAACTACAAAAAGAGGTTTTGCAAATGTTACATGAGGGTCATCCAGGTATTGTCAGAATGAAGGGATTGGCCAGGAGTTATGTATGGTGGCCAGGTATTGACAAAATGGTTGAAAACTGGGTTGCATCTTGTCCCAACTGTCAGGTAGTCAGGCCTGCCTCACCTCTCACCCACACACAGGAATGGGAATGTCCTAGGGGCCCATGGTCCAGAATTCACATTGATTTTTCTGGCCCTACCAGAGGGCACACTTTCCTTATTATAGTTGATGCATATTCCAAATGTCTCTTTGACACCTTATTTGTTTCCCTTCTTTGAGCCACCATTTTTTCTCCATTTCACTGTTTCTAACACCCTCTTCTGTCTTTCCCAGGAGAGAGAGAGAGAGAGAGAGAGAGAGAGAGAGAGAGAGAGAGAGCTTTATTAATGATCTTGACTGAGCACTTGGAGATGGATTTTGACGTGAGGACAAAGGCCTCATTAAATTAAGCAGACAGTCGGGTAAGGCACTTCAACAGCAGGAAGCCCGTTTTGGTCTAAAAAGAGTGCATGACAAAAATAAAGCTGTAATTTACAGCACATGCATGCGTGGAGACAACTGAGCTTTTCCATCCTACGCGCTCATGCACATAAAGTCTCAACAAAATCCCCTCCTAATCAGAGAATGGAAATGATGCGCTTCAAGAAGCTGCAATCAAAAAATAAATGGAGAGGAAGAAAGAGAGAGTCAGAAATCTGATGGTCATTTTTCACCTGCTGTTCAGTGTAATATGATTGGGGACAAGATAATGAAGATGAAACCTGAAAATAATAATAGGGTTAAGAAAGATTAATGTAGGAAACATTATATGCAAAAGATTACAGCAAATTTAGTTCAATTAACTGAAAATTGACTGTGCCTCTAGTTGATTCTGAGGTGGAGAATTTTATCCCACCTCAATATATTTGTGATACAGACTCAGCTGTCTGTCTGTCTGTCTGTCTGTCTGTCTCTCTCTCTCTCTCTGTGCTCATAACCATATTTTGCAGTTTGATATTCTCTGCAGTATCTTGCTTTGCTGACTTTACTGATAGTAAATATTAATTTCATTCTTAAATAAATCTGAGGCATTTAGGCATTCTACAGATGGATAGTAAAACAAAGGAGATCCCCTCTTTACATTTTCTCCCTTTACATTACCTCTTCCAGCAGGTTGTATTTTCAGACCCAGCGTGAAATCAGCAAAGCTTCTTTAAAACTTGAAAGCCTGCCAACCATTGCCATGTCATTTCTTTCTGTAATGAGATTTTACCATAACTAATTAGCAGAAAGGGGTCGGTGAGAATGTTTTGAACAGTCCATAGCCGAGTACTAACTGAAAAGCAGAGGTCTTCCAATAAAAGCTTCAATAAAATGCCCATAAAAATAAATGCTGGTTTGTTATTCCTCTACCCCCATCTCTGTCATTCTCATGACCATTTATGTGTGTATATATACACAAAGTAGACTGTCAGTTGTATTGTCTCATGAAAACCAGGAATGTTAATTAAAGTGGTTTGGCTCCTTTGTCTGGAGAATGCTATTTCCTTCATCATGATGCGAATTTTGAACCATCATCATGCATTCAGTTAGATGAAGCTGTGATTTAAATACATTTGGTGCAAAACTTGATGTGGTCTTGAGTAGCACCCAATATATAATGTTCTAGTCATTTTCTTTCAAATATAGGTTCTCCTTTTACCCTGGTTGTAGCAAGTAATTCACTGGGGAAATGAATAATGCATTTTGATTTGACCCAGAAACTGGTTTGGCTTTTTTTTTCTCTAAAGTTTTTAGTTCTGTTGAAGTTGGACCAGTGGTGGGATTCAAATTTTTTTACTACCGGTTCTGTTGGCTTGACTTGGTGGGCGTGGCAGGGGAAGGATACTACAAAATTTCCAGTCAGAGGTGGCATTTTCCGGTTCTCTGAACTACTCAAAATTTCCACTACCGGTTCTCCAGAACTGATCAGAACCTGCTGAATACCACCTCTGAGTTGGACCCATCAAAGGAGAAGTCTCAAATGGAAATGTTGGCTTCCAAAACATGGATGAGGGATTTGACCTTGTTGATATCTCAGTGTCACTTCTGTTTTTTGTATTCACAGCCATAAATTACTTTCAGCCTGTTTCTGCATCTGTTTGCTAATTCAGCAGGTAAAAAAAAACAGCTGACACACCATCTTTTTCTTAAAAGACACCATTTTCTATACATTCCTAGACTTACCAGTCATGGTAAGCTAATAAAATGCACTTACTGCAGTTTTCTTTAGTGATACAAGCATTTTTGTCAGCAATGTCATTTTGTGAAGTGCATTTAGCATGCTTTCATGTGGTACCATTATCACTCAATTTCTATTGCCCACCCACTCTGATCTTTCACCAATCTGGTTGAAGTTGACCTCCATCCTCCTCCTTTCTTTCTTTGGATGTTCAGGAAGGTGAACATATGTAAATAGTGAAAGAGTAAGATGTCATCATATGCAGGCTGTACCTTACCCACTCGCATCAGAGACTGGGGCATGCAAATGTAATGGCTTCGTTTATATTATACTGTCACCACATGCATGTTACAGGGATGTCACCAGAGTTGACCCAGAAAGAGAAGATGATAATAGATAACAGATAATCAGAGTTGGAAGGGACCTTCTAGGTCATCTAGTCCAACCCCATGCCCAAGCGGGAGACCCTACACCATTTCTGACAAATGGCAGTCCAATCTCTTCTTGAAGGTCTCAAGTGATGGCGCTCCCACAACTTCCGAGGACAAGCTGTTCCATTGGTTGATTGTTCTCATTGTCAGAAAGTTTCTCCTTATTTCCAGGTTAAATCTCTCCTTGTTCAGTTTCCATCCATTATTCCATGTCTGGCCTACAGGTGCTTTAGAAAATAGCCTGACCCCTTCCTCTCTGTGGCAGCCCCTCAAATATTGGAAGACTGCTATCATGTCTCCCCTGGTCCTTCTCTTTACAAGACTAGCCAAGCCCGGTTCCTGTAACCGTTCTTCATATGCCTTAGTCTCCAGTCCCCTAATCATCCTGGTTGCTCTTCTTTGTACTTTTTCTAGAGTCTCAACATCTTTTTTATAATGTGGTGACCAAAACTGGATGCAGGTGTGGTCTTATTAGGTGTGGTCTTACTAGGGCTTTATAGAGTGGTATTAGTACCTCACTTGATTTTGATTGTATTCTTCTGTTAATGCAACTTAGGATTGCATTAGCTTTTTTTGCTGCTGCCACACACTGCTGGCTCATATTTAGCTGGTTGTCCACTAAGACTCCAAGATCCCTCTCACACTTACTGCTATGATGATGATCAGAAGCAAGGTAGATGGATTTAGCTGCAGTAGTGATCAGTACACTACTTGAAGAACTGAAGGACCAGGTTAGGGAGAGATTATCATAGAGAAAAACTATGTGGTTGCTACAAATTGATAGTAGATAGTAGTAGATGGCATGAAATCAACACCATGATAAATCATCACAGAGGATGACACTGTTTCTGCCCAGTGTAAAATTCTGAAAAAGTCAGAAAACCCCGTGAGCCCATCAGTTCTCCCTCCAGTTAAATCAGTAGGAGACTAAAATATACAAATAGTCCTTGACTTATAACTGTTCATTTAGTGACTGTTTGAAGTTACAACAGCACTGAAAAATGAGACTTATGACCATTTGCAGCATCTTCATGATCACGTGGTCAACATTCAGATGCTTGGCAACTGGTCACCATTGCTGTGTCCCAAAGTCACACGGGGGCACGGGAGATGTGTGCGCAAAAGGATTGTGATCATCCTTTTGTGACCTTCTGACAAGGAAAGTCAGTGGGGAAGCCGGATTCACTTAACAACCGGGTTGCTAACTTAACAACTGCAGGGAGTCACTTAACAACTGTGGCACGAAAGGTTGTAAAATGGGACAACATTCACTTAACAAGTGAGGCTTAACCACAGAAATATTGGGCTTGATTGCAGTTGTAAGTCAACGACTACCTGTATAGGGCCACAAAGCAGATATCAGAAAACACCACTACAGCTCCTAGAGCCGTGATGGTGAACCTATGGCATGCCTGCTGGAAGTGGCACACAGAGCCACTTCTGCCAGCACGCGAGAGGTCGCCCAGAAGAGCCCCCTGTGCATGTGCGCCCTGCCATCCCGACAGCTGATTGTCAGGTATCTGGCACACATGTGCAGGGTGCGGGGGGCAGGGAAGATGTGTGCGCATGCGCAGAGATGTGCAGGGAGTGCGGGGGGTTATACCACATGCGCAGAGATGCATGGTGCGCAAGGGCATTGCACGCACATGCACAGAGACGTGCGACAAACGTGCAGGGCACACGCACATGCACAGGGGCGTAGGGCCTCCCTGCGCATTGCCTTCTGGGTGCTGGCATGCAAGCGTGTGTACGCGAGCACGCACACAATTTTCGGCATGGGAGCCCAATAAGGTTAGCCACCACTGTCCTAGAGTAATAAAAATCACTTCTCCATCCCACCCATTGTAAATAAATTGACAGCAGCATGCAAACCCTCTCCCCCTCTAAGTTTTTGAAACACATGGAGTGCATTTGCTAGGATTTACAAAAATAAAATCAAACTGAACGGTTGCTGAGGAGAAGGCATTATCCTTCCTATTTCTATCTCCAAAGCCTCTGCAGTCTGAACCAATGGAAAAATCAGAGGGAGGCATTTTTGCTTTTTGCCCTGACTCTAAACCACAGATATAGGTTGCAGGTTGAACTTCCCGATGCCTCTTGGGGTAGAAGGAGGGAAATAATAGTTCACTGTAGCCCAGAGGCAGGATGGGGTGTCCGGGGAATGAAGTAAGGCTGTGGTTATGCTGTTTATAGAAGCAGAGGAAATCAAGACGAACAGTTCTGATGCTGGCTTTTACAAGGCTCATGAAACTGAATGCAAACCGACCAGAAGGATTAACAGGGATTTTGCTGATAAAGTCTGCTTATATCACTGAGGCACATAAAATCTTGAGGCATGGTGAAGCTGATTAGGAGGATTAAGGGGGAATCCCTAATCTGATGGCCCATATTCCTACCACTGCAATGTAGGTTGCAGCTGATGTTAATCAAGTCCTTGCTTGCAACCCAGAGAACATTGATTCAGCCCTTGAAACCAGCCAATATATAACGTATAAGATCACCGACCAACAAGATAACTTATTGTTTATGATTCCATAGTTCCATGTCCCTTCATGGCTTGAGTCCAGGGTACTTGCAGGAGCACCTCCTACCAGCATTGAGGTCCAATCACCCAGTACGCTCCCACAGGCAGGTCCTTCTGGGGGTGCCACTGGACAGACAATGTTGGTTGGCAGTCCCCCGGGGGAGGGCCTTCTCTGTGGGGGCGCCCACCCTGTGGAACCAGCTGCCCCTGGGGCTGCGGTTGGCCCCTGACCTACGTTCCTTCCGCCGTGATCTAAAGACCTGGCTGTTTTTACAGGCCGGCCTGGATTGAGAGGGAGTGGGGATTTTAATGGGGTATTTTAGTATTTTATTACACATTTGGATTGGATAATATTTTTCCTATTTTGTATATATATCTTTGTGTGAGCTGCCCCGAGTCCTCCCCAGAGATGGGGTGGCATATAAATTCAATAATAATAATAATAATAATAATAATAATAATAATAATAATAATAATAATTCCATAGACCCCTCAGAACCAAAGATGTTTAAAAAGAGCCACTTTACATTTCCTCCATTTTCTTACTGCCCTGTGTTTTTCTGCTTCTACTTTTTTCAATCCATTAAAATCAATTAAAGATAGAAATATGAATTAGCAGTACCATGCTTTTGCTTGATAGCCTATAACCTTTCTTGACAGAGGCAACCACTGTTATGGGAAGTCAGAGTGGAGAATGACAAAGTTTTCACTGGAAAAACCTTTGGCTTACTATACACTATCAAATTCGGAGCACCCAAAACATCAACACAAACACTGCATAAATCCAAACAATAAAATGATAGGCTAGCTATTAATTATCATCAATTGACAAATAAGCCAGACTTAAGTCTTCCTTAGGTGTATTGATCTTTAAGTACTGTTCCTTACCTTGACATCATCCAAAAGCAACTTTTCAATGTACAAAGCTGTTAGACCTTGCAACCCACAAGCTTATAATACACAATACAGCTGGCAATGATTGAAAAAGAAACAGGATGGGGACTGTCAATGGGAATAACAATTTTCAGACTAGCACAGTTTTCTGTCAACTCAAAGATGGGGACAAAACACTTAATTCAGCAGAAAGAAAAAACTGCTTAAGTGAGGATTCACCTCTTCATTCTTACGTAAGGCTTTATTGTTTTTATTTGTTATTTATTAGTAGTATTTACTTAATAGACTTCTCCCATCCACGTGGGTTCTATTTGTGTTAACCCTGCAAGGTAGTTCAGACAGGAAGAACAACTAGGAATACCAGGTTTGTCTTTGTTGAAAGGTTACATTCATATAATCTTGCAATATTAAAAATATTTCTCTCCCCGCCGCCCCCCGCCTTTTTTTTACTGTCCAGAAAACCAGAGAGGATCCTTCTGAAGCCTTTTCCATTCCATCTTCCCTTCTGAGGGCTGAGATGTCTTTTATATCCTGGTTGTCCAGCCTGTGGCTTTTCTTCCCACCTCCCAAGGTCATTTCTGTATATCACTATGTAGAAAGTTAGCACCCATCCCTCTCCTAGAAGAATGAAATATTCTAAGAAATATTAAAAAGGCAGAATATTCTACCTTCCTAGATGAGAAAAGGAGAAACATGCTCTTGGAAAGCAGCCCCCACCTTGGTTAACAGCCCCAGAAAGGCAAAAGACATCTTATCTGCAACACAAAGGACCTTCAGCTCCAGGGTGATGGGATTAACTCTCACTCAGATCCAAACAAGGACCAAGCCTTAAGCCATAATAGGAATTGCCCAAAGCCCCTTCATTATGTCACTCAGCAAGATTCAACCAAGCTTGGGACTCAAGACAACTTACAAAGATACCCCTGCATGGCCCCATGGGAGTCTGACAACCAATCAGGATTTCTTGCCACAGGAACAGGAAGCAAATTCAAAGCCCAACAGAGATTATAAATATCTCTCTGTTGTGGCCCCGCCTCGTGAGCCTGTGCTGACGGAGGAAGAGGACCTGGATGATGAAGAAGAAGAAGAGGAGAGCGGGCAATGCCTCCCTCACCAGGGCCTTCCTCCCCAGGATCTTCCTCCCTGGCAAGGTCTCTCTCCCCAGGACCTTCCTCCCTGGCAATGCCTCAGGTTTCCTCGGAAAGCCAAGAGGAACTGCCTGAGAGACGTGTATCAGTAAGGCCACGGAGAGAGAGGGAGGATGAGGGTTCCTGGCTTGATCCCAGGCAACGTCGGAGGGAGAAACGTCAGCAGCAACGTAGGGGGCGTGGGAGGGCCAGAGATTGAGCTGGACCACACCCCACCAGGTATAAAAGTGGGTGTGCCTACGCTGCAGACTCTGTTCGTGACGAAGTGTAATATGAATCCGATGATTCCGCCTGTGTGCTTGATTTAGTCTTTGGACTCTGAAAATAAATCAGCCTTCTGTGAGTACTACATTCCTTATTGGCTTTGAATTTGGCAGCGAGAGCCTGGGTGACTGCCAACACTCTTGTCGGGAGAGATAACTGGGATTTTGGAGACAGGCCAGCGTGACTCTTCTGTGTTAACGTTCCTTAACTTCTGGGGAAGTGGAGGTGAGACAGAACATCTCTCCCTCTCTCACCCATTCGCTCTTTTTTCCCAGGACCTCAAAACCATGTGGTCTCGTCCTCCATTAAACCATCTTTCCAATAGCGGTCATGTTTCCAGTGTTTTTCTCCCCACTTGGAACTGAATCCAGACAGACATTTCTTCCAGCAACTACATCACAGCAAACAAGAATTTCCAATACATAATGAATGAAAAATAATCAATCAATCATCATCATCTGCTTGTGGACATCCAAGTACAATTGGATCTATTGCTCTATTGTAATTTTAATTGTTTTTAATGCTTTTTAGTAATTCATAGACTTGTATTTAATTTTTTTTATTGTAAATGTATTCCTTTTTATATGTTCGCCGCCCTGAGTCCTTAGGGAGAAGGGCGCATACAAATCTAAATAAATAAATAAATAAATAAATAAATAAATAAATAAATAAATAAATAAGTGAAAACCCGTTGGAATACCTTAATTTTAATTTGCTTTTTAAAAGAACAGAGGTTTGGCACCATCCATCCATGTTTTTTCTTTCTTTCTTTCTTTCTTTCTTTCTTTCTTTCTTTCTTTCTTTCTTTCCTTCCTTCCTTCCTTCCTTCCTTCCTTCCTTCCTTCCTTCTTTCTTTCTTCATTTATTTTTGTGCCCTCAAATCAGTCTTGATTCCTAGCAACTGCCTGAAAAAGTCACAGTAGTTTTATTGGCAAGATATTTGCCATTGCCTTCTTCCTAGGGGTGAGAGAGAGTGACTGGCCCAACTAACTGGCCCAAGGCAGGATTAGAATGTATGGTCTCCTGGTTTCTAGTCTGGTGCCTTAACCAAGACAAGTAGTCCTTGGGTTACAACCTCTTGTTCAGCAACTGTTCAAAGTTACAAGGGCACTGTATGAGGGAGACCTATGATCAATCCACAAAGTTGTGCCCATCGCAGTGTCCTCTTGTTCACATGACCATGATTTAGGCACTTGGCAACTGGCTCACCATTACAGTGGTTGCAGCATTCCATGGTAACATAATCACCATTTGTAAACATTTGCCTATCTCAGATTCTTAGGAAGGACTCAACAGATGAATAATAAGACCAAATCTGTCTGACTGTGTAGCAAATCATAATAATTCTATAAAAGGAAGGCCACCATTGAGATCACTGCTGAACAATCCTTAGAACAAACAAGGGAAGGAACCATATTTAATTCAAAGGAAGGGTGCAGCTATTATGCTTTTTCTCTTTAAATTATCTCTCTTTTGTTTTTATAGTTAATAGTTCTTCATTTCATAATCTGGGTTTTGACTGAAGAGATTTCAAAAATTGTCATTGATAGAAATTGAAAATATTGGCAACTTTAATGGTTCACAGCAGGATTAAAGGCATTGGTCGCATTGGTGGATGATCTCTGGAGGGTGCGGGATAGGGGTCATTCCTCTGTCCTGGTCCTGTTAGATCTCTCAGTGGCTTTTGATACCATCAACCATGGTATCCTACTGCGACACCTCAAGGGGTTGGGAGTGGGGGGCACCGTTTTGCGGTGGTTCTCCTCCTACCTCTCGGGTTGTATGCAGGTGGTGTTGACGGGGGGCAGAAATCGGCCCCAAGGCTGTTCCTTTGTGGGGTGCCTCAGGGGTAGCTTCTCTCGCCCCTCCTGTTCAACATCTATATGAAGCCGCTGGGTGAGATCATCCGTGGTTTTGGGGTGAGGTATCATCAATACGCTGATGATACCCAGCTCTTTATCTCCACCCCTAACCAACCCAGTGATGCCCTCGATGTGATGTCCAGGTGCTTGGAGGCGGTACAGGTCTGGATGGGGAGGAACAGGCTCCGGCTCAACCCAGCTAAGACCGAGTGGCTGTATGTACCGGCATCTCGAGTTATCCAGGATGTTCCATCTTTAGCTATGAGGGGAGAGGTGTTGCCCCCCATAGATAGGGCTCGCAACTTGGGTGTCCTCCTGGATGCACGGCTCAGTTTGAAGGAGCAGGTGGGAGCCGTGGCCAGGGGGGCATTTGCCCAGGTTCGCCTGGTGCATCAGTTGCACCCCTATCTGGATCGAGATGCCCTACGCATGGTCACTCATGCGCTCGTTACTTCCTGTCTGGACTACTGCAATGCTCTTTACATGGGGCTGCCCTTGAGGACCACCCGGAGGCTTCAACTTGTCCAGAATGCAGCGGCTCAGGTTGTGATGGGAGTGTCCCGATACTCCCATGTTACACCCCTCCTGCATGAGCTGCACTGGTTACCAGTTGCCCTCCGGGTGAGATTCAAGGTGCTGGTGTTGACCTATAAAGCCCTACATGGCTTAGGACCGGGGTACTTGCGGGAGACTCCACTGCCAGTAACGGCCTCCCAACGTCCCGTGTGCTCCCACAGGCAGCGCTTAATATGAATGCAAATACCTATTCCACATTGACTAGCTGCATTTGAAATCATTATATATGAATAATACTCTTTGCAACATGTTACATTTCATTAAAAAAACAGTAGAAGAGAACAATAACAATAATTTAAACTTTTTGAAATACACAAAAATATGACAAAATATGGTATAGTACAGCAAGATCTTGAATTTGAATGAAATGTCTATAGCTTTTTATCGTGATTTTTTAATCTAGAATTTATCTTTGCCAACATGAGAGGATTTTGGGCCCTATTGAGGGGTTCAGAGCCCCCATCTTTGCAGCATCGAATTGCTTATTTCAGGGAATAGTATAAATATCAATAAAGGACATCATCTAAAATACAGTGTCAGAACTGTAACAAGAACGTACTATAAGAGATTTTGATGTTGATTCTGTCTCTTGCATGACAAGAATTACTGGAAAGAGAATAAATGAGAACTCTTTCTGCTAGATTATTATCCTTTATTTGGGAGAAAAGTCCTTTTAAATTTTTTAAATTGTCTTCAGTTGAAACTTATGGAAATGGTAATTAAATCCCTGGAAACTTCCCTCAAACTGAAATGCACCAGCAAAACAAAAGAAGATGCAAATTTATACAGTTTATACACAGAGAGCAATGCAAATCCAGACATCCTCAATTTATATCAGGGATAGGATACTGAGGACTCTTTTGAGCTCCCAGCCTAATTTCAAATCCCCTATGAAAAGGATAATTCAAATTCAAAAGAATTAAGACCAGACTACTCTCTGCAGTTGCTCCCCACAGCCTCTTGCCCGGGAGGGGGAGTGAAAAAGGGATGAGGAAGAGAACAAAAGGAGAGGGGTGGGTAGACAATGGGCATAGTAAGGAATAAGCAAACAGCAGTGCAGTGTTCAGAAAGAATACTTACATGTGTCAGCTAATTTAACTGGACCAGGGTTCAGCTTAGTCATAGCTAATTGAGTCACCGGTGGAATAAACATACTGTGTGGCATTGTGATTTCTAATTCCTGAACAGGTGAACTCTTTGAAAGAATAAACAAATAAATGCTTAAACAATACAGACATGCAGAGTAGATTCTTTAATATATTTATATAATTATAGATATAATTATACTAATACCTGAAACTAAGTACAAACCACAGTTGCTCTTATCAAATGTAGTGATGAACAGACACCAGTTTAAAAACTAATAAAGGGGGGGATATACAAATCGGCCTTGAAATTTGTATGGTATTTGAATCATAGGTTGCTGTGGCATTTGAGTGTCTTTTCCATCTACTTTTCCATTATGTGAGAGAGGATACCAGCCCTTCAATCTTTGTGCCTCCTAATGAACATACATTGTTATAGAAGATTTCTATTTATATCATTTTTTTCTACTTTTTCTTTTTATGCCATCTCTCTCAAAATTTACTACAGGATTTTTCCCACCCAGATCTGGGTATACCAAAGACCTCAAGATCAAGTGAATTTATTCAGCATCTCATTCTATTAGTTGATAGGTATATTTGAAATTCACCTGATGTTCTATCTGGTTTTTAAATGATTTTTAAAAAATATTCCTCATAACTTATGAGAAAAACTTACATGTAACAGAAAAATAAATCTGGTATAAGAGCAATTTTTGCTTGCCATATACTAGGCACCTCAAAGAATGTTTAATAAGCTTCAGATATAATAGGTTTTGATTGGAGATGCAATTCATCAGTTGCCACATTAACATATGATCATCTGATCCAGACTTATTAGCACTACAATTTGTAGTGGAATCTAAAGATTTGTTAATGTAGAATTATAGTAATCACACCGAGTTAACAATGTATATGACTTGCTTAACTATACCCCCAATATTCGTTATCTATTGACTTTTTGCACAAAGAATGTGGCTAAAATAGTTATTATATAATCACACTGGTGAGATAAAATACTGATCAAAATCTATTTTTTCAATGTTGGATTGCTGACTTATTATTTTTCAATGACTGACTGGTTTCAAGGCCATTCCTCTTATTTGAATTAGCATAATACCTGAATAAATCTAACTCATACCATTGTCAAGTACAGGTAGTCCTTGACTTACAACCATAATTGAGCCCAACATTTTTGTTGCTAAGCAAGACATTTATTAAGTGAGTTTTGACCTATTTTATGTCCTTTTTGCCACAATTATTAAGTGAATCACTGCCATTGTTCAGTTAATAACATGGTTTATTTATTTTATTTATTTATTTTATGGGATTTCTATGCCGCCCTATCTCCTGAAGGACTCAGGGTGGCCCACAGAGATAAAAACAGAAATACAAAAGTTAAAAAACAATTAATTAAGAAACCCCACTTACATTAACATTAAAACCACCAACAAATCTAAAAGCCAATTAAAAACCCCTTCAGTCCAGGTTGGCAGATGGAAAAAGCTAAGTCTTTAGGTCACAACGGAAGGAACGAAGGTCAGGAGCCAGTCATAGCTCCACAGGCAGTTGGTTCCAAAGGGCAGGTGCACCCACAGAAAAGGCCCTCCCCCTGGGAGTCGCCAGCCGACATTGTCTGGCTGATGGCACCCTAAGGAGACCCTGCCTGTGGGAGCGCACAGGGCGATGGGAAGCTGTTGCTGGCAGCAGGTGCTCCCGCAAATACCCCGGACCTAAGCCATGAAGGGCTTTATAGTCACCCAGAGGGCAACTGGCAGCCAATGCAGATCATGCAGAAGGGGTGTAATATGGGAGTATCGGGATGCTCCCATCACAACCCGCGCGGCCGCATTCTGCACCAGTTGAAGCCTCCGAGTGGTCCTCAAGGGCAGCCCCATGTAGAGAGCATTGCAGTAGTCTACACGGGAGGTAACAAGCTCATGAGTAACCATACGCAAGGCATCTCAGTCCAGATAGGGATGCAACTGGTGCACAAGGCGAACCTGTGCAAATGCCCCCCTGGCCACAGCTCCTACATGATCTTCCAAATTGAGCTGTGCATCCAGGAGGATGCCTAAATTGCATGCCCTTTCCACGGGGGTAACACCTTTCCCCCCATGACCAAAGATGGAATATTCTGGGCAATCCAAGATGCCAGTACGTATAGCCACTTGGTCTTGGCCAGGTTGAGCTGAAGCCTGTTCCTACCCATCCAGACCCGTACTGCTTCCAGGCACTGGGACATCACGTCTAGGGCATCACTGGGTTGGTTTGGGGTGGAGATAAAAAGCTGGGTAACATCAGCATACTGATGATACCTCACCCCAAAACCACGGATGATCTCACCCAGCGGCTTCATATAGATGTTGAACAGGAAGAGGACCGACCCCTGGGGCACTGCACAAGTGAGGGGCCTCGGGGTCGACCTCAGTCCCCCTGCCAACACTGACTGCGAACGTCCCGAGAGGTAGGTGGAGAACCACCGCAGAACCGTGCCTCCCGCACCTAGCCCCCAAGGTTGTTAATGAAGCTGGCATCCCTATTGGTTTTGCTTGTCAGAAGGTCACAAAAGCTGATCACATGATCTCAGGACACTGCAACTGCCATAAATATGAGTCAGTTGCCAAGCAGCAGAATTTTGATTATGCTGCAACAGTCATAAGTGTGAAAAACTTTTTTTAAATGCCATTTCAACTTTGAATAGTCACCAGAGGAACTGTTGTAAGTTGAGGACTACCTGTAGTTGACTGTTCTAAATATTTCTATTTTGCAAATCAAGATATGAGAACTGGTTTGGTGCAATAAGGCTCAGGAGAGTCCAAGAGGTCTAGTCCTGCCTTAGACATGAAGCCAGCTGGTTCTCTTTTGGGCCAGTCATTCTCTCTCATCCCTGGGAAAAAGACAAAGCAAGATTAAACCAATTCTGAAGAAAACTGCAAGAACTTGTCCAGGCCAGGGGTGTCAAACTCAAGGGCCGTGCACCAGATCCAGCCCTCAGAGTGCTCAAATCTGGCCTGCGGGGCAGCCCAGAAATAGCAAAGGACCCAGCCCGTGGTGCCTCTGGCAGCCACACATGCCCCCCCACTCCATTTTGGCCAGCCTGCTACAGGAAGCTGTCTGTCCCATCTCCCCCCACTCCCTCCCCCGGCCAGCCTGTGAAGGAGAACTAGAATTCGATCCAGTCCTCGAAGAAATCCAGTTTGACACCACTGGTCAGTCTCCAAGAAAAAAAATCAAGACATGTTCGCAGTTACTGTAAACCGTTCCTACTACTTCTGCCATTATACAGGAAGAAAACATTCACATATCCCACAGGAGGCTTATCCTGTACTCACAGTTATCACAAACAAGATTCAATAGCTTCAACTCAGCAGGCTACCTTCATCTGTTGTACCTGGATATTCTTTTGCCAATACACAACAGCAGCTACAAGAAAAACAAGAACAAAAACACCTCCAGTCTTGGGGAAGGAAGGCTAGGTAATCCCAAAGCAATCTCATATTATACTGAGGGGGTAAAAGCATAATCACCAGCGTTACTTGTGTTATTTTGTGCATTTACTTAAGAATAAAGCAATCAGACCAGCGGTGGTATTCAGCAGGTTCTGACCAGTTCTGGAGAACCGGTAGCAGAAATTTTGAGTAGTTTGGAGAACCAGCAAATACAACCTCTGACTGGAGATTTTACAGTATCCTTCCCCTGCCACACCCACCAAGCCATGCCCACAGAACTGGTAGTAAAAAATATTGAATCCCACCACTGAATCAGATAGTAGCAGATTTTTGCAGATCCTGAACATGGAGCCTGCTATCCTGCTACTGTAGGGTCAACAACATGCATAGCAGAGTAGCTGCCATTACCATATAAAAGAGCCTTGGTGGTGCAGGCTGTTAAACACCTAGCACTTAGCTCCAGCTGCCTGCAATTAGTGCAGGCTGGAATCCCACCAGGCTCAAGGTTGGCTCAGCCTTCCATCCTCTCGGGGTAGGTAAATTGAGGACCCAAGATTGTTGGGGGCAATAAGCTGACTTTGTAAAAATGCCGCTTGGGGGCAAAAAGCCCTAGTAATAAGCAGACATATACAATAGAATGAAGGCTATTGCTGAGCACATTGGATTGTGCTCCATAGATTGTAAGCCACCCTGAGTCTCCGGAGAAGGGCGGCATATAAATGTGAATTTTAAAAAAAATTCTTTCCACCTCCCAGGTCAGCTTAGCTGGGTGAGATCCATTCTACATCTGCCACCATGTTAGATTCCTCAACAGGAAATGCCAAAGAGGGCAGAAACAGGGAAGGCAGCCAATGTCCATAACTCTCTGGCAACAAGACCCAGAGAGAAAGAGATATGGCAATGGAGCTTCTGAACTCTTGGGCCTTCACAGAAAACCCAACCATGCAAATCTGAAGCTGGCCTTTTCTGTATAACCTGAAAGCAGGATGGGGAGTGGAATACGGAAAAAAGAGGAAACGAGTTCTTTCTCATTTGCAAAATACTGCAGAATATTGTTGAGAGGAGGATCAGAATAAAGCATATGCTTAATTAATGAAGGGACTTCAGTGTCTCCAGGCCACTTAATTATGATAATTTTCAAAAGCATGAAACAAGTTTATGATAAGTGGATCCTGGCCTCAAGTTAGAAAAAGATAGAAAATTCATTGGTAAAGGGGCAGAGCTCCAGATAATTTTCTTCTATTTTAATCTAATCTCTCACTTTCTAGGCTTCAAAAAGGTAGAGTAATAAAGCCTGGGATGAAAGATAAGAGTGCTTCCTATAACATGAAGACTGAGTTGATATAATGGGCAATATAATGAAAATAAACAATACAGCTGACTTCTCTGTGGGAGCACCCACCCTTTGGAACCAGCTGCCCCTGGAGCTTCGGGTGGCCCCTGACCTCCAATCTTTCCACCATGGACTAAAAACATGGCTGTTCCAACTTGCCTACACGGACTGATGGGGGGGGGAAGGGTTTTTTAGTTGTAGTTTTAAATTTAAATGGTTTATGAGATTTTTGGTTTAATAGTCTTTTAATAATTGTATAGTTTTGTTTTTAGTATTGTAAGCCACCCTGAGTCCTCAGGGAGATAGGGTGGCATATAAATCTCATAAATAAAATAAATAAATAATAAATCCTTTTATCATGCCACAGAGAGGAGGGAGTCAAACTATTTTCCAAAGCACCTGAAGGCCAGACAAGGAACAATGGATGAAAACTGAACAAGGAGAGATTCAACCTAGAAATAAGGAGAAATTTTCTGACAGTGAAAGCAATCAACCAATGGAACAGCTTGCTTGCGGAAGTTTTGGGAGCTTCATCTCTGGAGGCTTTCAAGAAGAGACTAGACTGCCATCTGTCAGAAATGGTGTAGGGCCTCCTGCTTGGGTGAAGGGTTGGACCAGGGTGGGATGCAAATATTATTACTATCACTTCTGTGGGCCTGGCTAAATGGGAGTGACTGGCTTTTTTTTTTTGCAGTAGCACCCTCACCCTCCATTTTTTGGCCTCCTGGGCCTCAGGGAAATCTCCTGGGAGGCCATTTTGCTCCTAGGAGGCTTCCTTGAGGCCCAGGACACAAAAAGAGGCACGCAGGTGTGTGTGTGTGTGTGCGCACCCCCCGTGCTCTGGGTAAAGCAGTAAGACAGTGAGGGGGATCCTGGCACAGCTGATCATCAGAACAGCTGATCGTTGGGAGGAAAAAAAATACACTAAGGAGTGACTGGGTGGGGTGGGAGGGGAGAATGCAGTCAGCAATGTTGTTGCCCATATGTGATAAGGACTGACTGGGTGGGGAGGGGAGGGGGCAGGTGAAGCAGGACGGGGCCGGCCAGGGCATAATTTGCTAGTTCTCCAAACGGTGCAGAATTGTAACAGCTGGTTCCACCAAACTGGTCTGAACCAGTAGAATCCCACCCCCTGGGTTGGACTAGATCAGCTACAAGTTCTCTTCCAACTCTGTTAATCTGTAATATACTTTGGGATTTACATATAGAATAAATGGAGTATTAATCTTTCCTAGCAAGCAAGCTACTACATCTCCATGCAATGAAAATAACTGTGCTAATAATAATAATGAGTAAGATACACAGAGAAAAATATAGAAGGATGGAAAGCTAATATACATTGTAATTGTGGTTTAGGAATCAATACACAAGAAATGAGAAATTTACCCAGTAAGTAGTAGTATTAATCACAGCCATCCAAATCTATATTACAACCAAAGCCCTGAATTGAAAGTCTGCACAGTGCATTAGCAATTCCCATGTTGCTGTCTATTCAAGAGACAGCCAAGATTTCAGCTATTCTTTTTCTGATAAAATTTGAAGATCATATTATCAGTCATCAAGGAAAGGGATAAATTATTTACTGCTTTTTAAAATGAAATTGGAGTTTTGTAAAAAAAAATTCTGATGTAACCTCTATATTATTATTTTGTACAGCCAGGGCGGATCTAAAACCCATTAAGTAAAGTGCTAGACTTTAATTTTCAGAGGGTGAGTTGTTAAGTCTCTGGTTCCAAAGAAAGACATATGAGCAAATTTATGAGCCTGTTAAAATCTTACAATAGATGTGGTAGTCTTTAAGATTTTGTAGTTAAGTGTTGTTCAGATTTTAAATTAGGTGGTGTTTTGAAAATAGCACATCTCTCTTACAGATTGGGTGATAAGTATTTAAAACTACCAGTTTGTTTGTACATAACAGGAATGAAATCATTTGAACATCCTGAACCAGAAATTGAATTAAAACTAGATTTAGCTGTACTGAAACCAGATTGAAAGGATGAAATGGGTTGACTTTAAAAATAGTTTTAAAGATGATATAACATACTTTATATCAATCTTTTTTTCAAATTTAATACATTGGGTCATAACAAACTGGACATTTTGCATAATTAATATATAGCATATTGATTTTGGATAGAAATATCCCAGAACATAGAGATCAGGAGCATCTATTGGAGGGGAAAAATGAAAAAAGGGGAAGACTGCTGCTTTTATCATATTGCTACCATATTGACTACTCCTTTTCTAGAATAATAGGCAAAGTAGATTCTTGACCTCCAGAGTTCATATGATTTCAAAAAAGTGTTCTTACAACATCTTGCTGCAATGGCAGAAAATTAAAAAAATTATTTCTTGATAAATTTCCCACAGTGTTTCTTCATACCCAATGTAGCATCATGCCTCTAGTTTCTCAAAGCTAACTACACAATGCAAGGGCACATTGGAGGTCTGCTGTCCCAGGTGCTGAATCTAACCTATGGTCTTCTATGGTCCAGGTTCACAAATCCAGCTTCATAGTTGTATGTAACACATTAGTAGCTAAAAAACACAGAAAACAAATGTCTCTCCTGTCCACATGGGCAGGTGTTTATCACCTTAATTTTTCTTTAGATGGAGCTTGCAGTAACAGTAGCAGATGGCTTACAAAGCTTTTTCCTCTAGTAACACATATTCTTTAATTTTGTTTCAAGCTACCTTAGTCCAGCTAGATTCCAGGATAGGATAAGATAGATAGGATAGGATAGGATAGGATAGGATAGGATAGGATAGGATAGGACAGGACAGGACAGGACAGAATAGAATAGCTTTATTGGCCAAGTGTGACTGGACACATAAGGAATTTGTCTCCAGTACATAAGCTCTCAGTGTACCTACATACAAATAACAAAGTAATATAATCATAAAATACCAACAGGAGAAGTAGTAAAAAAAGATGAGAAGGATAATAGCATCTTGATGGTATCTACCATGACTTGAGGAAGCGAAGATAAATCAAAAGTGGCCAATGTCACCTATGTTAAAGAGTTTCATATTATTGTTAGTTCATTTTTTTTGCAAGCCATTAAAATGTTCTAAATAAATATGGAGATTGCTCTATT
Source organism: Naja naja (assembly GCA_009733165.1). NCBI lineage: Eukaryota > Metazoa > Chordata > Lepidosauria > Squamata > Elapidae > Naja > Naja naja. Next base: position 101,157,986 of record CM019148.1, read on the forward strand.
TACCTTTCTTGCTTGTTTATTGTATCATTCCTCTATCAATGATCCTTGGCATAAAATGGTCCCTTCACATCCACTCTAAGTAGATGATGAAGATAGTAGGTAGACTTTTACATCTTGCAATCAGAACCCCTTGAAGACAATTCTCTGACATCACCTGTGATGCCTTGTTGAAGAAGAGAAAAGGGGGATATTTCCTAAAGCATTTGGTTTTATTGTTTTATCAGGTGGCAGCACTTGTTTTAACATCCCTGGGCTTGGAAATTAAGTAGAGTCAGTATCTGGATAGAAAACCACCAAGGAACAAGTCTACACAGTGGAAAGTTGGGGGAACTTTCTGGAAGAAATCATTGTCAAACCATTTTTATTTGTTGACAAGAAAACTGCAACGATCTGTCTGTATAGTCACCAAGAATTATACTCAGTAATGAGGGTGCCATTATCTGTTTATCTATATGGATGCAGAGTTTTAAAGAGTATGATTGGACACCCAAGGAATTGGACATATGGGTCATTTTCCAGGGCCCATTGTTCATTTATGGAGACACAAGAATTAGCTATCTTGGCAAAATTTTTGTACTAACCAGGAGCTGTTGATGAGTACTGTGAGGTAACTGAGGTAAGGAATATCTACTTTTAAAGTATGTTTTCATTCAGTATGTTGATAGCCTCTTTCTAGATATTAGACAGTTGGCACTTGATCATTAATTTCAATAAGGATACAACTTTCCATCTTTTTTCAAGCTATGTTCTAGATGCAGCTCAGAGTTCCTACTAACAAGCTGTTTCATCAGCTGCTACTGTAAAAGTTAATGTTCAGATTTTGTACCTGTTCTAAACAGGCAATTCTCATGATGAAATACAGAGTAGGTTCCCACAAAGAACTATATTAATATTTTTTTCAAAAACAATTTGGAGAAATGAATAAATAATGAGATGGCTAAGGGGGGATTGAAATGAGATCGTAAAGGATATTCCAGTGGGCAGTAAAATAGCTAAGGCAATTCAACAGCTGAATTCATGTGTACATATATTACACATAACTATGTTACTTTGCATGTTGTGTGCATATTTTCATTTTGATTTATAAACAATTGATGATGGTTTAGCATTCCATGTAAGTCCAGTGTTGTAGCTTGTTCAAGAAATCTTTTAACCAGGTTGATATAAACAAATGGGACAAAATAGGGCAAATTTTTCATCCAGAAGATAAGTTATGGGGTCTGAGCTGTTAATAAAAAAGAAGTAGAACAAACATGTGGTTGAGGTAGAAAATATTAAGATGGTTAACCTATATTTGAAGAGACAACTTCCTTGTTTAGGTACCTTATAATGAGCTGGAAAATTGTATTGTCATTATGCAAATCCAGAGTACAACCACACACTTTGAATATGAGAATAGGCCTAGCTGCTGCACCTTAAATAATGGAAAATAAGTAGGAGAAGGAAGCTAATTGTTCAGGGGTTTGAGGTAACTTTCTAGTGAGGCATGGTTTGACTTTCGAATTTTAAAATGTTAAAACAAAGTAAACTTGGCTGTTGAATTTTTTCCACACTCTTTATGCATAAGAGGTTCCTGCATTTTCCTTCAGTGGAACAAAGTATTTGTCTGCAATGAGAAGCACTGGGTTCTGCTCTTGGTCACATGACCAAGAGGAAGGCGACTTAGAATAGAATGAATGAGATGGTAACATTCTAGAAGATTCTCAAACCCTTATATAATTTGTTTCCAACGTTCTACTGGGTTGGAGACAATAAGAAGATAGGAAAAATTGTGAGGAGCACATGGTGGAAATTGGTAAGATTATGCATAATATGTAGATGAAAACACAGAAATTATATATATTTTCTCTCTCTCTCCCATTATATAAGTGATCTGAAAAGAGAAAAAATCCAGAAGAAATTCAGGACAGACACTCCTGTGCTAATGCAAAGTATGGTTTGGCTGGTAGATGAGATTTATAAAGACATTAGAGAGTAGCATGAAATGAAGATATTAATGGCTAAGTATCACCATAGTTACAACGTACCTCAGGATCTGATGTTTGTGTATGTTTTAAAACTACTGAAATCAGCTTGCACAAGATATATGTAATGACCCGGGGCGTGGCACGAAGGCAACACAGTCAGATATTCAATAAGAGTCCTTTTATTATCTCCAATTTTGGCCCCAATGTCCAGGTTCCCTTCTGGCTGGAGAAAAACTCTCCAAGGAACAGCCTTTGACTGCAGAAAATTAAGTCCAAACAAGAATTAAGTCCAAGGGCAGGAGCAAGAATTTCAGACTTGAAAGCATAGCAAAACTCACACGGTTGGGAAGATGCCAGGGACACAGATAAGCCACGACAACACAAAATAAAGTCACATTTGCTCCCAACAGCCTGCCGCACCCAGCTTGCCTTTTTTTATAAACTGTGTTTCCAGCTGCAGCTAATGAAGGGAATCAGAGCCCTTTCCTCCCCTGTAAGCCACACAACCCACGTTTCTCTCTTCTCCATATCTCCCTGTGTACCCTAAGACGAAGAGGAGGTGGGCCTGGGTCTTCCTCTGAATTCCCTCTCTCTTGTTCTACCTCTTCCCTGCTCTGCCCAGCTGAACTTTGCCCTTCCCCAGTTTCCTCCACAGCCAACAGAGTCACACTCCCACTTCCTGTCAGCTGTTCGGCTTCCTCCTGGATTCAGACTGCGACAGGGGCATGACAATATATCATGCTTGTGGGGCTTCCCTTTATAATCTATTTGCTTCTGTGAGAAACAGAACATTGAAGTTCTTCAATCGCTCACTGATGAAATCTTTTAGACTTTGTTGAAGCCACCCCACTCCAACCCTTGGCTAGCCAATATTGGCTCATCTCAGAGAAGCAAGGTTAGATTTGATTAGAGCTTGGATAGGAAATTATCAGGAAATCACACAAGGCTGATGAATAACAAAATAGCAGAGTTGGAAGGGACCTTGGAGGTCTTCTAGTCCAACCCCCTGCTCAAGCAGGAAATCCTATAACATTTCAGACAAAAGGCTGTCCAATCTCTTGTTAAAAATGTCCAGTGATGGAGCAGCCACAACTTCTAGAGGCAAGCCATTCCACTGGTTAATTTTTCTAATTTCAGGAAATTTCTCCTTAGTTCTAGGTAGAATTTATTTCCTCTTGTAGGTGAAGAAAATATTCACACACAAAAAGTAACCCATGTGATATCTTTAATTTGTTAAAAATAAACTTTTAGTTCATATGCTTTTAAAAAAAATAACATAACTTGTATGTGATGGTCTTTCTTTTTTCAATTCTTAGCTGTCTATTTTCATACCAGATCCAGCATTAGCTGCTTTAATTCTAAGAAATTAATTCAATTTCTCCTGGCAGAACTATAAGATGCTTCAGTTGCTTGTATTACGAACAGGAAAAAAATATAGAAAAGAAAGGTATGAAAGGCTGAGGGACATGTTTAAAGGCCAGATAGAGAAATACTATATAAGAAATATTATAATATTATATAAAATGTAATATAAAATATAAGAAATATTTCTTATATAAAATATGAGAAATATTATCTAACAGTTTTTTAAGCAGGATTTCTAGTTATTTATGTGTTCAGAGTAAAAGAAAAAAAATGTGTAGGGAATTATTCATTCCAAGAGTCAATTTAGAGATGATCTACTCTTCTTCTCTCAAGGAAATAACTGCCATCAAAACAAATGGGAATGGGGAGTCTTGAAGGGATCTCAGAATAGAGAAGAAGGTTGGATAAATTTGAGATCCTAAGGTTATGATTTCCACAGACACGATCTCAAATACCACAGGAAACAAGTAGTCCTATTCAAGAGGGTTGTACTTCTGTTTCCCAGAAAATAAAAGAATCACCTAATGAAATGTTGCTAGAGCAGGGAAAGTAATTTCATCTCTTTTTTAAAAAATCATTTGAGCTCTTATAATTAGGATATCTAATTATGTCTGTGATCAAGAATAAGATTGCTGTTTGAAGAGAGCCTTTGTTGTTTAATTCAGTGAAAGTTTTTTTTCTAGTTAATTTGGAAAATAATACTATTAATCTGCTAAAGAAGAATATTTGTAGCTCATAGCTGAAATGAGGGGTCCTTGGTGCTCTCTGAGCTTGTTTTTCTTGCAGATGTTTCATTACCCAAACTTGGTTACATCATCACCAGCGTTAGTAAGTAATGGGGGCTGCAGTGTATGATGGTGTTACTTAATTTGAGTAGTGGATCATCTATAAGAAAACAATCAACTAACAGGAGCATCAAGGACCCCTCAATAATCTCTATGAACATATGTTTACAAAGGGTGAACACCTAATGCAAGGCACCAGTCATGCATAAATGCAGTCAAACATTATTCTGTCAATAGTAATATTAATAAACACAGAACAAGTGCATGCAATGCCCAGTACAAAGACACTGTAAACATTCGGTTGAAGTGAGATCATATTGTTATGGATAGCTACTTAAGTAATGATTAACTCATGGGGCTACTAAAGCCTTGTCATTCTTAATGTTAGGATTTTCTCCCTTAAGTAGAGCTGGAAGTAATGTCTCTTGAGACTTAACAAAGAGGAGTTGGAAGCTGTTTCAATTGCAGTAAAATGTTTCATTGAGAGCCAGTATGGAACAAGAAATCAAAAAAGATGTTAGAGAGGATTCATCACTCTTGTCACCCATTGACTGAAATGAAAAGTGTGAGACCATATGTAGTTGCAGATTATAATAATTATAGTCATGATTAAACTCGCTAAGCTATAAACCATGTTTTCCAATATCTGAGTTCACAACATGTTAAGCCAACATCAAATATATCACTTTATGTTAAGCCCAATATGTTAAGGCAACGTATTGATAAGACTGAAGACCTTGCAAGAGAAACTCTGTAGTCATTCATCCTGAAGTGGCACTTCATTCCAATAGGTCTTCTGGCCAATGTTGACAATCCATTCATTATCTATTTCCCAGATTAATTCTTATTTGTTGATCTATTTCAGGTTGTTTTATTTTATTGGCCTTTTTCCACCTGCCATCTACAGATTTTTCCCCTCTCTCAAGTTCTGTGCTAGAGAACTAGAGAAAGATGTATAAAGAGATTAACCTGCAGAGTCTGGAAAGTATCTGGAAAGAAAGTGATTCAAGAAGTAAGCTTCCCTTAAATACAAATATATTATGCACTTGTTAAGCAACTAGTAAAATTACTGTTGCATATGGAATGTTCCAAGGATTGAGGATTTTCAGCTGGGGTGGGATTCAACTGATGTTACTACCGGTGTGGTGACCACGTTTTGCTGAAAAGCACAGGTGCACAGCATATGAAAAGCCTCTTTTTTCCTGCTTTTTCAATCTCAGCTGTGCTATGCAAAGCAGCTGAGGTTGAAAAAGCAGGAAATAAAGGACAGGTAAGAGCCCGAGTGGGTGGGTGGGCCAAACAGCAGCAAACACAGAACCGGTTCGGTGTCTGCTGCTCTTCAGAGCTATTAGTTCTTTAGAACCAGGCAGAACCGGTAGCATCCCACCCCTGATTTTCAGGAATCCGAGACTCTGCAGATTAACCCGTTCATACATCTTTCTCTAGTTTCTCAACATTGCCTGGAAGACCTGTTGGAATGAAGTGGCACTTCAGAGTGGGTGACTTCAGAGTTTCTTTTGCAATGGCTTCAGTCTTGTCAATACATTGGCTTAACACATTGTGCTTAACATTTGATGTAGCCTTAACGACTTTTATGAACTCTTATTGTGGTTTGTCAAACTGGTTTACAACTTAGTGTTATGCATGAGACAGATCTCTTTAGCTTGTTAAATAGACCAGATTTGTTTAACTTGTAGTTCAACCTATTGCTTAACAAAGGATATGAAAGTAGAAGCCAATAAATGTGCAAGACAGCATCTCCTGCAGTCTTACTGGAGGGATTTAGCAGAGCAAACCAAATTATCTGCTATGAGAAAAAAACATCATTACTATTTTAATACAGCTGGCTTAATCACAATCGGTAGGATTGTCTAAGTGCTCCAGCATTTCAAACTGTACCAAAGTGAGCTATTAGCAATTTCATCTGAGATTATTGAATTAAGAATAAACTGATATCTTATTGTACCATTTGTTTTGTGTAATTTCTGGCACACGCTTCAGTAATTGATGAGAAAGAGATCACCTGGGCTTAACATTTACTGTCTAAATACTGTAAACGTACCTTGCTGAAGATAGATAAATGCAACAATATTCTCATAATCACATAGTGAATAATTTACAGGTAGTGAGTATAGAAAAAAACACAGTAACAGTGGATAAAATTTTTTTCTGAAACAACAATATACAGTAGGAGAGTGATTTAGACTGTGTTCAATATAAATCTTTTTGGTGCAACACAAAATCAGTTAAGAGAACACAGTGACATACAATGTGGGCAGGGCCATGGATCAAATGATTTAAACAAGTGAACAAACTCTTAGGAGATCTACAGATTTATACATCAAACAACTGCAATCTATGCAACCTCAGTTGTTGTGGAACCTCTTTGGGTTTCACAAACACACTCACTGAAGTGGTAAATTTGGATAGAGAAATATGTGTTCTCTCCTTGCACTTCTAAATTAATTTAATATCAAGTATCTGTTATGTCATTTTTTAAAGAAAACAATCTTACTTGGGTAAATTGTAATGTTGATGAAACAGACATCAACATTCTTGGTCAACTGGACCACATTTAATAAGTGCAGCTATTCCTAGCATGGAGAAAAATATATTGTCCATTCTTGTCCATATTAAAGATGAACAGATCTATTAAAAGAAGGAAGAATCCTTCTTATGCTGAAAGTAAGCATCATTAAATATAAGAATTTAAGCCCAAACACTGATCCAAGTATTTTTAAGTTCAATTTTACATTATATTTTCTAAATTTATATCTTAAGTCTTTCCACAATTCATGAAATTAATTCTTTACATTCATCATTCTAATCAAAACATGACTTAAATGAAATTCTTGCCCATTCTGAGTGTGGATTCATAAATAAATGTCACCTTATAAATACATGTCTTACATACTATGAGACCATCAGCCCAGCAAAGTGACTATGGAGAGATTAACTGCATCTGACTCTAGCGTTACAAATAATGGATGCTAACTACAAACAGAGGAGACTTGATAAATTTGGAAGAATATTGCCCATAAGGACTGGGCTTTTAGCCCCATGTCAAGAGGAGCTCATTGGTTTGGGTAGATGAAGTGATTCATATCTCAGTGGGCCAAGTTTAGTTAGATGCTGACAAAGTTAAGCCATTTCAGACACGTTTAGTACTCAGATAGGAGACCATTAGAAAAACCCATGTGTGTAGGTTGGACTGGGAAGTTGAAAAATATATCCCAGAAGAAAGTAATGACAAGCTACTTTTATATTGCTGCCAATGTCCATTATATTGCTGCCAATGTCCATAGCAATCAAACTTGATTTAAAGGATTTTTGTTAATCCTGTAGAGTATGCATCTTCTGGTAATCATAACTTTTATTAGATAACTTTGAGCTAATCATCATCCATGCCTTGTCTACCAAACAAAAAGATCATGCATCTTCAAAAAGATTTATACCATACTAACTTATATTATAAGAATCTCGTGCGCATGCCTACCGTGATGGTCACTCTCTGCTAAGCTCCAAACGGCAAGAGGGTTTGTCGGCTGTCTGAGAGGGTTTTGGAGGGAGCTTACGATCCCCGGAGTCTGGGGACTGCGACACGATGATAGCCGCACCGGAAAGTGGAAGCGCCGAGGGTACTGGGCTCCTTGTATTAGATCTCCCAGCACCCTCCGAAGCGGCGGAAGATGACGGAAATGGCAGTTATGACAGTTACAGCTGTTGCAGGCCCCGAATTCTACAACAGCTGAGGGGTTGCTACCACAGTGGGATGACTGCCCCAAAAGAGGCAGTTTTCTCTCCAGGAGCAGCCAAAAAGCAGCCTCAGGAGTCACCAGAATGGAGAGCGGAGGGCATTATAGCTGATCCCCATCTGGCTGTCTTGGTAGGTGGCATTGCCCCTGCCCTTAGGTCGAAGGGGATTCCTGCCAGGTGTGATCAGGTTGGCCATGAAGGCAATGGAGACACCAGCAGTTCTGCCTCCCCCATAGGACTATGGCTAACGAACTGGCAGGTGACTCTATGGACTCAAGAACTAGTGGTGGTGAACCTGAAGTCCATCGTCAGCCCAACCTTTTTTGGGATGGTTTCTCTGCTGGAGCCCTATCCGCCATGGGTCTAACCGCCTTCCTCTGGGACTATCATGTGCCGGACTTCCGCCTCCCTTACTGGTCTCAGCCGCTATTCTCTCCATCTTATTTCTCGTGTTGCCTGTCCTTTTGCCATCCTTTGTCATCTATCTGGAACGTCAAAGCACTCTTCCTGCTGGGAGTAAAATCCCAGCTGGCTCCATACCCTTTATCTTGGTTCTTGGCTGCGGGTCTGGTTGTGCCCTTGCTGGAGTGAGAGACCAGCAAGAAGGACACACTCCCTCCCTATGCAGCCATTTAAGACCTTTTGTCTACGGTTTACATTGGAGATGCCCGCGGTGAGAGAGCGTGGCCTATTCCAGATCGAGGTTTGGACATCTCCCACTGGTCTGCCGTGAGAGGGCAGCCTGGTCTTCGAATCTGGACTCTCTAATGGACAATATAATATCTCGGACTAGACCAAGTTATATACCAGACTTTGTTGCCGCTATTGTAGTTGTCATCTCTTTAACCCTCATGTCCGTTTAAATATGCTTTTACCATACAATCTTACACGGTAGCAGAATTGCAGGCCCTGAGAGAACTCCCTCTCTCTCGGGTTGCCCTATTGTACTATCTCCGCCTACCTCGAGATGGGTTATGGAACCCAGAGAGATGGCATGGCAGAGGGATAGGGTGGGGGCGGGGCTCTAATAAAATGCAAAAGAGGGTCACTAGGGCCCCTTTACTTAAATTTTTAACCAATTTTCTAAGAAGGCTAGGGAGGAGGGTGGGAAATGGCGCTGGGGGGGTGGGATACGGCCCGGTCCGCGGTGGGGAGGGGCGGGGGCTGGGGGCTGATGGGGACCGGGGGTGCAGGTCGGGGACCGCAATCCCTAGGGTGGCTGGGATTGGCAGGAGACGAGGAGGCATGGGGCCAAATTATGTTTTGGGACCGCGCCCGCGCTATCTTCGAGCGGTGGCGCGCTCCGACCCTATGACCTCCTCCCTTGGGGGCACGGGAACTGGGCCTCCTGGGCTCAGACTGGTGTATTTTAATGCCAGGTCCGTGGCTAATAAATCCTCCCTCCTCCGTGAGCTGATCGAGGAGGAGGCTGCGGACCTGGCCTGTATCACCGAGACCTGGTTGGGGCCAGAGGGAGGGTCCCCTCTTGTTGACTTATGCCCCAGGTTTTCGATTTTGCACCGCTCTCGAGCCAGGGGAGGGTGGTGGAGTGGCCGTAGTTATTCGGGAGACCTTGATTCCAAGGGAGGTCGCCGTTCCTGAGATAGGCGGTGGTGAGACTCTCCTCTTGAGGTGGGGGCCTAATGGTCGGGTGGGCTTGCTGCTGACATACCTTTCCCCAGCTGTGTAGCAGCAGCCCTGCCTGGGCTTCTCGACGTCCTCTCGGGGGTGGCGGTGGATCTCCCAGGGCTTATGGTCCTGGGGATTTTAACCTGCCTTCCCTGGGGGGCGTCTGGTGTGGTCCAGGAGTTCATGGCCTCCATGGGGGCCATGGGCCTGACCCAGTTGGTTCAGGGCCCAACTCATGAGGGGGAAACACCCCTCGACCTAGTTTTTGTCTCGGACGGTGGCGGAGTGATATAGGGCAGGCTAACTGTACGACCCTGCCCGTCCCATGGTCTGATCACTATCTCCTTCGGCTGGTCTTCCAACAGGCCGCCCCCACCGCTGGGATGAGGAACCACTGAGATGGTTCCGCCCCAGACGCCTGATGGACCCTGAGAGGTTCCAGGCGGAACTGGGGTCTTTTCCCACTTCCCTTGCCCACAACTCTGCCGAGGACCTAGCGGCCGCTTGGCAACAGGCTGCTGGGGCTGCCCTTGACAGAGTTGTCCCCATGCGTCCCCTCAGGCCGTGGATCCCGGGTGGCTCCCTGGTATACAGAGGAACTCCGAGAGATGAAGCGCCGTCGGAGGGGTTTAGAGAGCAAGTGGAGGCCACCCGTCCCAATCTGATCGAATCCAGTTAAGAGCCCATATTAGGACTTACCTGGTAGCTATGAGGGAGGCGAGAAGGTCCTATCTCTCCACCCTCATAGCGTCCGCAGATAACCGCCCAGCCGCCCTGTTTAGGGCCCCGCTCCCTCCTATATCCGGGGGAGGTGGTGGACCCTCTCCGGGAAGAGCTGAGGAATTTGGTCAATATCTGTTGGATAAAATTCGCGGATTCGGGCGGGTTGTGCTCCACCTTGCAGTGGTCTGAGGATCGTGGTGCAAACAGTCTGGCTGATACGATCTGGACTGAGTTCGATCCTGTTTCCGAGGATGAAATGGACAGGATTATGCGCGCCTGAGTTCCACCACATGTTTGTTGGACCCGTGCCCTTCTTGGTTGGCTTATACCACCAGGGAGGTCACCTGCGGTTGGTTCCGAGCAGTGGTCAACGCTTCATTAAGAGAGGGTGTCCTTCCCGCCGCCCTGAAAGAGGCGGTGGTGAGGCCCCTCCTGAAGAAGCCTGCCCTGGACTCGACCGTGTTAGACAACTTCGTCCAGTCTCCAACCTTCGTTTTTTAGCGAAGGTTGTGGAGAGTGTGGTGGCTCAGCAGTTCCCACTTTTCCTGGATGAAGTGGACTACCTAGATCCGTACCAATCGGGCTTCCGGCCTGGTTTCAGCACGGAGACGGCATTGGTCGCACTGATGGATGATCTCTGGAGGGCCCGGGACAGGGATTTTCCTCTGTCCTGGTCCTATTAGACCTCTCAGCGGCTTTCGATACCATCGACCATGGTATCCTTTTGCGACGCCTCGGGGCTTGGGAGTGGGGGCACTGTACTTCGGTGGTTCTCCTCCTACCTCACGGGCGGTCGCAATCGGTGTTGACGGGGGGCAGAGGTCGACCCCGAGGGTACTCACCTGTGGGGTCCCTCAGGGGTCAGTCCTCTCCCCCTCTTATTCAATATCTACATGAAACCGCTGGGTGAGATCATCCGTGGTTTTGGGGTAAGATACCATCAGTATGCTGATGATACTCAGCTATACATCTCCACCCCAGGCCAGATCAGTGATGCCCTCTCCGTGATGACTCGCTGTCTGGAAGCGGTACGGACCTGGATGGACGGAAACTTCGGCTCAACCCAGCCAAGACTGAGTGGCTGTACATACCGGCATCTCGGACCAGTCAGGAATGTCCATCGTTGACCATAGGGGAGTGGTGTTGCCCCTGTGGATAGGCGCGGAACCTGGGGGTCCTCCTGGATACACGGCTCCAGCTAGAGGATCAGGTGGGGGCCGTCGCCAGGGGGGCCTTTGCCCAGGTCCGGCTGGTTCGCCAGCTTCGCCCGTTTCTGGACCGGATGCCCTGCGTACAGTCACTCATGCCCTTGTCACCTCACGACTCGACTACTGCAATGCTCTCTATTTAGGACTGCCCTTGCATACCATCCGGAGGTTGCAGCTGGTGCAGAATGCGGCCGCGCGGGTGGTGATGGGAGTTACCCGATTCTCCCATATTACCCCCCTCCTGCGCGGCCTACATTGGTTGCCGTTTGCGCTCCGGGTGAGATTCAAGGTTCTGACTTTAACATTCAAAGTCCTACACAACATGGGTCCACAATATTTAAGGAGCGGCTCCTGCCGATGTCGAGCGCCACCCGTCCCGTGCGGACACATAGGCAAGGACTCCTCGGGTCCCGTCGACAAGTCAATGTCGGCTGACGGTCCCCCGGCGACGAGCCTATTCTGTAGCGGTCCCTGACCTATGGAATGCACTGCCTCTGGACCTCCGTCTGGCCCCTGACCTCCGCACCTTCCGCCGCGACTTAAAGACCTGGTTGTTTGACCAAATCGGGCTGTGATTACCTCACCTGGGCCATGGGATAATTTTAATTCACTTAATTTGGTCTTATCGGGCTTAAATTATTTAATTCTTTTAAATAACTACTGTACTATATGTTTTGATTGTGAGCCGCCCCGAGTCTTCGGAGATGGGGCGGCATATAAGTCTAATAAATAAATAAATAAATAAATACCACTACCCTGAGCTGGAACATTGTCTTGTGGGAAAAAATGTAAGAAACTTGCTTCCCCCACCAAGACTTCATGGTTCATTTGCCACCATAGAGAGAGAAGTCTTTGGTATCTGGTGGCTTCATATAACATATTTGGAGAACTGAAGTACAATGGATGGAAATATTATTTTTATTTTTATTTATTTATTTTATTTTTATTCATATTTATATCCCGCCCTTCTCCGGAGACAGCTCAAAGGGGCTTAGTTTTTGGATACAACCCAATGCGCTCAGCAATAGCCTTCATTCCATTGTATATGCCTGCTTATTACTAAGCGGCATTTTTACAAAGTCAGCTATTGCCCCCATCTTGGGTCCTCACTTTCCACCCCAAGAGATGGAGGCTGAGTCACTTTGAGCCTGCAATAATTACAGGCAGCTGGAGCTAAGTGCTAGGCTATTAGCAGCCTGCACCACCAAGGCCCTTATAATGGCAGGCACTGATATTTATAGAAGTGAGACGAGAATGTATTTTCCCTTACATTATAATGGATCATGTAACTTTCATGCATTTCCATGCTACTCTCCCATTCTCAACAATAGTGATTGTTGGGGGTTTCAGCAATTACAAAAGAAGGTTATGGACCACATATAGAAGCAGACTGTAAAGTATTATAGAGAAGTCCTTGAAGATTCAGTGACATAATACTGATGTTCATTAGTAGAAATTTTTATTTTATACATTGGCCCAAAACTCACTCATCTATTTGTCAAGATTGTAACTGCATGATGAGCTTTCTAACAACTTGTTTGTGTAATCCTGATAACCTTTGAAGTTATACTAATACCCAAGAGATGGATGAAGCTCAAAGCATTCACTTTCTTTGTTTATGTCTATCTCACATGATTCAGTATGGAGAAAAAAGCAAGATGCTCTCACATCTCTAGAGACCTCCTGTCAGACAGAGAAATCACTGGCTACTCTCTCTGCACTCTCTAAATCATGTGCTGTCAGCAAGAATTATGAATGCCTTGGTCATTTTAGAACTCAATACTGTAACAGCCTTCTAAAGGCTGTCAAATTCTTGGAAATTTACAGCACACTTGGATAACCACCAAACTCATCACAAGCACTTCCAGGCTTTGAAGAGTTCCCCTAGTTAGTGACCTTATTTTCCCTCTTTCTACTTCTTGAATATTTGTTCAATAGACTTACTGTGGCAGGCTAATTGCCTCCAAGAAGTTACAGGCTATTATACCAGGCTAAGGAACAATGGCTCAGATCAAGGAAAGCAGCTCATTGGCAAAAGACATAGTAATGACTGTCCATTTTTAACCACCGTGCATGCATACTTGGAACACACATATGGATACATGGAATGGAATGGAATGGAATGGAATGGAATGGAATAGAATAGAATAGAATAGAATAACAGAGTTGGAAGGGACCTTGGAGGTCTTCCAGTCCAACCCTCTGTTCAGGCAGGAAACCCTATACCATTTCAGATAAATGGTTGTCAAATCTCTTTTTAAAGACTTCCAGTGTTGGAGCATTCACAACTTCTGGAGGCAACTTATTCCACTGATTAATTGTTCTGTCAGGAAATTTCTCCTTAGTTCTAGGTTGCTTCTCTCCTTGATTAGTTTCCATCCATTGCTTCTTGTCCTGCCCTCAGGTGTTTTGGAGAATAGCTTGACTCCCTCTTCTTTGTGGCAGCCCCTGAGGAATCCTAACACAGCTATCATATAAGCCCTAGTCCTTCTGTTAATTAAACTAGACATACCTAATTCCAGCAACCGTTCTTTACATAATTAAAATATGGAACATTTCTTGGTTTCCTGTTTTACCCATTGAGATGACAGTCAGGTAGTAATAATAATTATGTTCCATTAAATGTTTGGGTAGAGAAATGTGGCACAATCACAACATATTGAGTGAATTCATATTGCATATGACTAGGCTTTTACTTCCAGAGTCATACTAGGATGCTGAAAAGTATTTTCTTGAGAAGGTCCATATCTGCTCATCAACAGTAGATTGCCTCGTCCCAGTGTACTGTCAACAGTTCTAGCCACAAGCTAAATAAATAAATGTCAACAGTCCAACAAAATTAAATCTGTGAATTAGATTGTTGCAATGGATACATTGTCTATTTATGGGCTAGGGCAGCATTGTCAAACTTGATTTTAATGAGGGCCTCATCAGGGTTGTGTTTGACCTTGGGGGCCGGGGTGAGCATGGCCAACTTGATGTACTCATGTTGGTGGTGCCTGTGGTGGCCTGAGTTCTCTGCCAGCAAAAACGGGCTCCTGAGCTCCGTTTTTGGCCATGATGCCTTCCTGCAGCCCTCTGCCATGAAAACAGAGCTTGGGTGTGGCCACACGTGCCCCCCAGGCCCCATTTTTGGCCACAAATGGAGCTCCATTTTTACTGGCAGAGGGCTGCAGGAGGCCATCACAGCTAAAAACAGACCCTGGGAGGGTCACGTGCAGCCCTCCAAAGCTCCATTTTCTCTGGCAGAGGCACTGCAGGCCAGTCCTTTGCTGTTTGCAGGGTGGCCCCATGGGCCAGATCTAAGCACCCCATGGGCCACATCCGGCCCCCGGGTCTTGAGTTTGATACCCCTGGGCTAGGGTATAGCTCTACAAAACTCACACGTGTTCAGTTCGCCCTTCATTTAAAATGTCCCAAATTCAACATGGTACCTACAGGATGCAAGGTCTTCTTTAAAAAAAATTTTTTTCTTTTCTTTTTTAAACAAGCACCTGTCACTTGGTTCTATAGTTGAGCAGCTATAGAAATCGAATAAATAAAAATAAACAAAACTTCCTTTTTTATCACCATCAGGAGATGATTCTAAATACAGTGAGGCTCCAAGTCAGAGGCTTACGGCTCCTTAAAAAACAAGAAGGGAAATAGGAATTTTGAACATATGCTTCCGTGTACCAAAATATGAAATAATGCTGATGCAATGGATATATACCCATCAGAAAGAAAAGATGGAATGACAGAGCTGTAAACAGAATTGAAAACACCAGGACTGTACAAGGTCAGGAATAAACATCCTCTTTTTAAAACAGCTAACAGGAGGGAAAATGTTGCCTGTAGTTGTGCTGACCCGTAGTCTCTCAAAATAACCCAAAACCCAAAACATGAATTAAAGTCCAGCAATGCCTTCAACTTAACTGTTTTATTAGTCACAGTTTAAAGTCCCAAAAGTAAATAATGAGGCAAAAGGAAAACAAGAACAAACCGTCTCGGCGAGAGTTCCGAAGCAAACCAAGATAAGTAATTATATGTTCCAAGCAGATAACCAGGGAAAGTCCTTGGGAAGAACTCCAACAAAGATAAACCTCCTTCAAAGGAAACACTAACTTTGACTCCAGCAATTCTAACTATGCAGTTACAAACTTATATACATAGCTCTCAGCTGTAAGCCCTGAGGAGGATCATGGCCCTCTCATCCCGAGTAGACCACGCTTTGCCCTGATCCTCTCCTCCCTGAGTGCCCTGGGATGGATAGGAGATGGGCTTGGATCCTCTTCTGATTGCTCAGCTGGCCTCTGCCCTTCCCCAGCCTCCTCCACCACCTCTGGAGCCACACTCCCACTCCCTGTTGGCTGTTCCTCCTCTTCTTCAGTCAGTCTCCACCAGGAGCATGACACTAGTCCAGGTATAAGTATGCAGAAGTATAAGTATGCATATTTAAATCATACCGCATATTCCTTTCCCACATTGTTATATGAAACCCCCAAAGGAAAAGGACTCTGATGTTTTAGCCCCCCACTGTATGCTCTTCACATTTCCTTGCTTCGGAGAAGCACATGGGCTAGACTGAGGGAATGGGAACATTTCCCCTTCTCCATGTTGTCCTAATGTGATGCTTTTCCACGTTCCATTACAAACATTCGGAGAGGAAAAACTGAATTCCTTTTATTAGGCAGCACACATTTTAAAAATTATTCATTCAATGTACATCAGATTTTAGTGAAGCTCAGCCCTCCTCTGCTATTCATTAAATCAGTTTTTTTTAAAACTTCAGGCTCTTTGTGCAAATCTGAAAACAAGCCAGTTCATTAAACTTGATGCAACTCTTAAAACATTCATATTTTTTTTAAAAAAATCTAAACTTATGAGGAAGTTGGAAAAATAATGGCTACTGTAATGAATAGCAGGTAGGCCCAAAACACTCCTCCAAATATTATTTTTATTTATTCTTTTATTCTCTAGAATAGTCTCTGTGCTTATGAGTTGTTGGAAGTTAAAACCTACCCCCTCCTAGAAAAATGAAATATTTTAGGATATATTAAAAAGGCAGGATATTTTCCCTAAAAGAGAAGTAGAAATTCAGAGAGGCAGAAACTCAGCCCCCACCACTTTGTTAATGGGCCATTAAGGCCTGGGCCAGTCTATTCTACATAACAAAGATCTACCTCCTTCAGGCAGAGCCATTTAATTGCCCTTCATTGCATCACCCAGCAAGTTTCAACCAAACTTAGCACACAGACAACCTACAAAGTTACCCCTGCATGGCCCCATGGGAGACTTACAACCAATCAGGATACTGTTTGAGTTAGGTTTTTCTGGAACCCTGACAGATACATTTCTTGCCACAGGAACAGGAAGCAAGTTCAAAGCCCAACAGAGGATAAAAATATATCTCACTCTCCATTCCATGTGTTCAGTTACCCAGAATCACACGTACTTGGTGGTTTTGCTTCACCATTAAACCATCTTTCCAATCAGCCTCCATGTGTCCAGTGCCTTTCTTCCCACTCGGAATTGAACCCAGACGGACATTTCTTCCAACAGAGTCATGCACAAACCGATTGTGATGGCCATCAGGTAATAAGAAAGCATTAAAGCACTGGATGTGAAAAAGAGGTGACAAATAGATCTGGGTGAAAAAACATAAAGTCCTCATTGTGGGATGGAAACAATTAAATGATACCCTGAGGAAGCAGCATGTTCATTTTTCCTGTTTGTGGCAGCTATTGAAATCCAGAATCCTTGTTTTCTTGTTTTTGTATGTGATTAGCTTAGGCAAACTTCACATGCAAATGTTAAAAAGAGTTGTTCTGGAAGATTCTTGCTGCTTTTTAATGAGCAATTAGCATTTATAAGAGCAAATCATGAAATGGGGGTCAAGATAGGCTAAAACTCAAGGAGGCAGAATACATTAGTTCTTTAAAGCCGCTTTGCATAGAAAAGAAGTAATTGTTGCAGACAAACCTTTCTATTTTAAAACAAAAACAAAAAGCTACAGCTGGCTTTGAAAAAGGAACTTGTGAGGATTTAGAGACCAAATACAAGAATTGTTATTTTTGTTTTCCTCAGTGCAATGACTGATTAAAAGCCTCTCTATATAGAATATGTACAGCTTCTGATGAAACGGTCAAATGAATTTTGATGATGGATATCGGAAAAATATTATTTATGTATGACTAAGATTTCTGTGCTGTTCCATTACTGCTGGGCTCTGAATGTCTCAGAAGAACTGGAGATGCATTAAAATCAAGACACAAAATCAGTACTATAAAAAAAGGCACCATCCATTGGGGAGGCACAAATTTACATCTCTTCCCTCCAGGCCTTGTCAAATGGGCTGTTTTTATACCTCCCTCAAAACAGTGGGGAGGAAGCAGCCTGGATATGGGAGAAACTATTCAGAAGGGTGAAGGGGGATCATCCTTCAAACACTTCAGTTTTGGGGGGGGGCATATACAGAAGTAAGTCTGACACACCCCTTTTCTCCCCATTCTCACTGGAGGGACAGATTCATTCCAGGACACATGAAGTATAGTTTTGTTTAATCTAGGGCAGTGATGGCTAACCGTTTTGGGCTGCTGTGCCAAAAATTGTGCATGCACCAGTGTGCACGCACTCATGTCCCGAGACCGCAATGCATAACCTCCTCCCCATGCCCCCTGCACTTCCACATGCAATCCCCCTCTCCCACCTCACAGCTGATTTTTCGGCTGGTTTGAAGCCTTTTTCGGAGTCCCAGAGGCTTGGGAAAAGCCTCTGCAAGGCTTTTCAGGCCGAATTATAGGCCTGTTTCGTCACTTCTAGTATTACAGGAAGTGACAAAACGGGCCTATAATTTGTCCTGAAAAGCCTTGCAGAGGCTTTTTCAAAGCCTTGCAGAGGCTTTTTCAAAGCCTCTGGGAGGCCGAAAAAGGCCTCAAACCAACCGAAAAAAATCAGCTGTGAGGCGCACGCATGCACAGTGAGATAAAGTTGCCTGCGGCTTGCGTGCCAGCACAAATGGCTCTGCATGCCATTTGTGGCATGCGTGCCATAGGTTCGCCATCACGAATGTAGGATTCTCAAACTCTAAGACACTACAATTCCTTAAAGTAAGTAATTGATTTATATCACACCTAATAAAATTAATTAATTCATTGGGATTATGGTTGAACGAGAACTAAATATACCACTTTGTTTTCTGCCTCAAATAAAACAATTATATAGAGCTAGCACATCTGGACAGCAAAAATTCAGAGAACTGCAAAGAAAACCACAAAGAAATATTCTGTAACATAAATGACAAAATTCAAGAATACAATCATGATGGTGATTCAAAGAATCCCTGAACCTCTTTGCTAAGAAAATAAAACAGATGAAAAACCTATTTGAGGAAAGAACAGGAAAAACCTAGGAGAAGGTAGTACAGGCTGTTCTCAACTTACAACAGTTCACTTAGTGACAGTTCAAAGTTACAACGTCACTGAAAAAAGTTATTTATGACCAATTTTCACACATACGACCATTGTAGCATCCCCATGGTCACATGATTAAAATTAGGATGCTGGGCAACTGGTTCATTATTTATATCCCGGGGTCATGTGATCACCTTTTGTGATCTCTTGACAAGCAAAGCCAATGCAAAAGCCAGATTCACTTAACAACCCTGTTAATAATTTAGTGATTCACTTTATAACTGGTAAGAAAGTTCATAAAATGGGGCAAAATTCACTTAACAACTGTCTCACTTAGCAACAGAAATTTTGAACTCAGTTGTGGTCATAAATTGAGGACTCTACCTGTAATGCCCCAACTCTAAGCTTGACGAAGCCAAGACAAACATTTTATTGAGACCCTCACCCTCCTCCCCACAAGTTTTTGTTTTAACAGTTTATTCATACATGTCCTCTTTACATACATAAGTGCTTTGTGAATAGTATACTGTCTGGATCATTTTGCTTACCCCAACGTGCCTGGGTGAGGCGTGGAGAGCCAAACGGGGCATCTGAGGGCCATATCCTGTCCCCGGAGGCTCCATTTCAGCCTGCAATGGGCTGGGGGATGCCCACAGAGGGCCAAATGGAGTGTCAGAGCCCTTAGGAACTCAATTTTGGCCAGCAGCCTATAAGGAGACTGCTTGCTAGATCTTCACAAGGTAAGTGACCTGGTGAGGCAGATTAGGAGCGGGGAAGCAACTGTGGGGATCATGAGGTATTTCAATGGGTCGGTCTTAGGCAGATGCCTGTTCCATCAGTAGCCCCTGCCCATGGCCTTCCCCACCTGAAATATCTCATGTGCACTTATTTGATTAGCGAATGTGTGAGCGAAAGGAAGGAGTGATCCCATTCAAGGTATGAGATTCACTCCCATTTGTAACTCAAAGACTATCTGTAAGGCACACGCCTTGGATCTAATCCATGAAACATTTTTCAAACATTGATACACCAGCTGTAAAAACATACATGCCTATGTGCACTTGCTGCGGACCAAGTTCTTCTGAACGTAGCCCATTTTTCCCCCCAATAAAAATTCCTAGGATGTAGTTTTAGCAAACTCTTTTGGCTTGGCAAGCCTGCTTGGGAGTATAAGAACAAACAAACTGGCGTCCATGTGGGTTTTTTTAGTTATACAGCAAAGATCCCAGGGTATTTTCAAGGTCTGCCAAGATCATCTCGGTCTACCCTTCTAAAAGGGAAACCTGATTATGTGAACAATGATGTGTTTACCTTCCTCTGAGTACCTAATTAAAAATAAGGTTTGGCAGTTTTAAGGCTTTACTTCTTTCTTTGCCCTGTGCCAAAGCAAGCAACTTTTCCTATATTGAAGGATCTACAGACAGCAACCAATTGTGCAATCCTACCTGGGTTTGCGAGTACCAGAGAAAATTTAATCGCAAACATATGCACACTCAAAATTAAAGAAGTTTAATGGGTCTTCTTCTGGGTAAGTGACTATACAAATACAAAATAGCTGTTTCTCCTTCTTAAAAAAAGAAAGGGGACAGAAATATCCAAAACTAAGTTTGTTATATTAAACAAGATCTTCCTTTTCGATCAAGAAAGAGAAACACTGAATTAGAGGTACATACACTGTGCAGCTGTGTAAAGAAAGTAAGTGATGTTATGAAAATAAATGCAGTTATGTTAAAAAAAATCAAAATACAGTAAGAAAACAACACAAAGAAAGCAAATAGAATGGCTTTAAGAAGAAATAGAATGGGACACAATCTGAGTGTTTGGCATATACTGCAAAACTGCAGCAATCTTGAGTTCTTGGAAGAAAGATAAGGTATAAATCTAACAACAATAACAAGACACATTTGCCAAGGGAACAATTTGCTGTAGATTTGCAAATAAAACTGCAAAAGAAGGACATTTTTCAACATAGGTTTTATCAACCTGCCTCCTTAAAATATTACAAGGCAAGCTAAAATGGTAACCTTCTATTGCAACTCTCTTCTTATTGCTTCAAGAGGAAAAGATGGGGTATCTGTGAGATACTTCTAGATTTATAGCAGTAAAAAGCATGTTCAATTTCCTTAGCACATGACCCAAACTTCATAGAAATTACTCTTTGCAGAATTCCCAGTTAGTATGGCCAGCTTTAGGAATTAAGGGAGCTGGAGTCCCAATAGATATGATTATCTGATGGAGATGACTTCTACAGAATGCAATATATGATAGCTTAACATGGAGAAAGAAGCTTTACATGATCACATTTTCCTCTGAATGTCTTCCAAGCTTTTATAAATGTAGAATCTGAAGGAAATAAACAATTACCATATAAATATTAATAAGACTGATCTCCATGATATTAGTTAATATTCTAGCTTTAACATTTCTGGACTAAACGGAAGACACAGTGTTTCAAAAACTTGGCAACCTTAAGATGATTGGACCAACTCCCAGAATTCAGCATTTTACAGTTGTCAAGTTTGAGAAATGCTGCCCTAAAGGCAGCTTATTGTCTCCCTGGAGTCCACCTCAAAATCACCTCACAAAGGATGAGTCAGTGTATTCCACTATTCTCTGTGACTTCTGAATACAGCTGGTCCTTGATTTACAACATTCCATTTAGTGACCAAAGTTACAACAGCACTGAAAAAAGTGATTTATGACCATTTTTCACTTATGACCGTTGCAGCCTCCCCACGGTCATGTGATTTACATTCAGATGCTTGACAATTGATTCACATTTATGATGGTTGCAGTGTCCCAGGGGTCATGGGGTCCCCTTTTGCGACCTTTTGACAAGCAAAGTCAATGGGGAAATCAGATTCACTTAACAACTGGATTACTAATTTAAGAACTGAAGTGATTCACTTAACAAATGTGGTGAGATAAGTCATAAAATGGGGCAAAACTCACTTTAACAAATTTCTCACTTAGCAACATAAATTTTGGGCCCAATTGTGGTTGTAAGTTGAGGACTACCTGCAGGTGTGGGATTCAAATTTTTTAACAACTGGTTCTGTGGGCTTGGCTTAGTTGGTGAGTGTGGCTTGGTGGTCATGTGACTGGCTGGGTGTGGCCAACTCAATATCACTCATATTGAGGCACACATCTCCTTGCCTGGCCTCTCATGACTGTGGGGATGCTGCAACAGTCGTAAGTGTGAAAAATGGTCATAAGTCACTTTTTTCAGTGCCATTGTAACTTTGAATGGTCACTCCACACAAGCAAAGTACCAGCAAAGGAGGGAAAAAAACTCCAGAGACGTTCCTGAGACAGGAAGTCTAGTCCTGCCAAGAATGTAATAAGGGTTAACGGAGAGGAAGTTTCTGTAAGCAACACCAGAATGTTTCCTTCCTGCCTTCCTTACAGGATTAGGCCAGTAATTTCTTCTAACAACTGGTTCTCCAAACTGCTTAGAATGTTAACAACCGGTTCTAGCGAATAGGTGCGAACTGGTAGAATCCCACCCCTGACTACCAGTACTTAGAGTAAAATCTGGTCTTAGTTTTTCCACTCTCCTTCCCTTCCCTTCCAGTAGGCTGAATTTCAACATTCAGGATATCTTACGAACAAAAATGAGCCACATGAAGATTCTCTTGTTGTGATGTTATCATGACCCTTCACAGAGGTAGAGCAACCCTTGTTTATCTATTTTATTTTGTTTGGCCTGCTAGAAAGTTTTATCCTCTTCAAGTCTAGTGCAACTGCCTTTACAACTACATGTTAAACAGAGACATCTAACCATTAACTCCAAGCCTCTGCATTGTATGGCTTCAGCACATTTTTAAAAACATGCCGGAAATGTTGCTGTACGATTAAAGCAATTTTTTTTTCATTTCACTTTTACAAACTAAATAAATAAGTGAAATCTTGTGGCAGACCAAGATCTTTTAAAATGTATCCTCATGTTCCTCTGACCATAGGGGAATGTGCTCTGCCAACAATTTTGAATGGCACGTTTTAAAATCCTGTTTTTAAATGGCTTTTCCTTCTTCTCTCACCACTGATGGACTTCTCTTGTTCTCACAGACATATGGATTGGACTCTTTGTCCCCCATGTGATTGATGGGGCATGTCAGGAGGACCTGGGATCAGCTAGTTACAGCTAGTGCTTCCTCTGGCCACTCTTCTCTACCACCTTTCTGGAAACATAGCAAGCAGGTCAATAATTAATGACTAACTGCCCAATTAGCAGAGGATTAAACAAATAGTTCAAACCATTTGCCTAGATTCATCCAGCAGTGATCTCACCACACATTAAGGGGAGTGACAGGACTTTATTTATCCCACTAGCACATGCCACTCTGACAGGAAAAACAAAGCTAGGAATATTTCAGTTTTTCCCCTAATTTATCCTGTATTGTAGTGTTGGAAGAAAATCCATCTCGTTCAGTTCCAAACTGGGAGAAAGACACTGGAAACATGGAGGTTGATAGGAAAGATGGTTTATTGATGAAGTAGAACCACCTGTGATTCTGGGTAGCTGACAAATGGAGTTGAGAGTGGATGGGTTTTTATATCTTCTTTGGGCTTTGTACTTGAGCTTCCTGTTCCTATGCAAGAACATGTCCTTTAATATTCTATTGGCTGTTGTCAGATTTCTATGGCATCATGTAGGGGTTATAGCTGGCTCTATAGGCAAAAGAGGAAATGCAAATCCTAGGTGTTTGTGCTAATTTTGTCAACCTTTTGTTTGTTGCTTATCTGAACTCCCAGGTGACTGCTCTGGGGATCATGCAATGAAGGGGCTTGTGTTCTGAAAGGGTGTTGGGCAATTCCTACTTGGCTAATGGCTTTCTCCCTGTGTTGTATCTTGGGGCTGCTTCTAATCCTACCACTCTGCCTTTTTTAGCTTTGCTGCAAGGAGTTTCCAAATATCCTGTCTTGAATGGGTCACCAAAACTGCATTTCTAAAAGCTGGCCTCCTCAGTTTTTGCTTGGGGGTTATTAAGAAAGACTGTTTTCTGTCTTTAAGAGCATGTTTCTCCATTTCTCCTTTAGGGAAATATAATATTCTGCCTTTTTAACATTTCCCAAAATATTTCATTCTTCTGGAGGGCAGGTGCTGACTTTCTACAGAAGTAATAAGGACAGTGCCCAACCACTGTCTCATTACTGGGACAGAATTACCGTGTTTCCCCGAAAATAAGACCTACCCCAAAAGTAAGACCTAGCACTATTTTCTAAACCTGCCCTAATATAAGACCTACCCCGAAAATAAGACCTAGTGTAAATCTCCAGTTCCAGGAAGACTTTTCAGGGAGAAACCGTGCACCTCAAACACCCCCTACACACTCACACCCACTATTTGGCACCATAAATATATAAGACCTACCCCGAAAATAAGACCTAGTGTGTTTTTGGGAGCCAAAAAAAATATAAGACAGTGTCTTATTTTCGGGGAAACACGGTAGATTAGAGCATTAAAATTTATGCTAGCAATTATTATTATTATTATTTTGCCAATTCAAGGTCTAGAGAAGGAGCATCCAACCCACAATCCATGGGCTTCATGTGGCCCTGAGTAGCCCCACAAGATCGGACACTTGTAAAATTATTGTCTGATTTTAGTGATATTAATGTACACTAACTATATTATAAATTTTATATGCAATTCAAGACTATTTCTCTTCACAGTGTGGCCTAGGCAAGCCAAAAGGTTTGACACCCCTGATCTAGAGCACTGAAAGTTAGAATGGTTATAAGAAAAGAGTCCCAGGTCAGTTTTTGTTTTCAAATGCTAGAAGGACTGGATTCAGCTATTCTATGTTGTAGAAAATGTGTCACAATAAAGTGAAAAACATAATAGCAGGTATTTGCCTGCATTTTTAACTTGGAAATAAACCCATTCAAACCATAATGGCTGCTCTAAACCAAGAAATCATGTTTTAGCACTATACATGAGCTAACATTTTCTCATAAAGCATGTAGAAGAGCAAAAATGTTCACTGTAATTAGAAAACAAGCCCAATCTCCCCTCTCTTTTTCCTTTATTGAATATTCTTGGCCTAAAACTACCTGTGGTCTTAGAGGTTCTGGGTTTATAGTCATCAATATAGAAAATGGTACAGAAAAAGAAAGGATTGAACCAAAACTATTTTTGAAGAGCACTTTCTAATTTCATTCAATTCCAATTTCACCCAACAGTGAGAATGAAATCAGACTTCATGATGTTGTTGTTTGCTGTATCATTCCCCATCTTTAACTCTTAAATCTTTTCTGATAGTTATTATACCATTTGCTTTTCTATTATCCTCTTGTAAAATCCAGTCTCGTCATCTATGTCCAAAATCCTAGAGCATGGGGGCTTGTCCACAGTGTTCAAAGTGTAGCAAGAGATGGTTTTATAATCACTGTCATCTCCATCTCTTCCTCCTCCTCTTCCTCTTTGTCTTGCTTCATTACAGAGTCTGCCTGTTTTGTATTACACCTGCCTAGTTTTTTAGTCAGCTTGTCACACAGCCTTATGTTGATGATGACTGAGAGGAAGTGACAGGCTCAAAATCACCCAATTGGGGATCATGTCTAAGGGAGAACCACTGCCTCCCTACTGTTTATCAGATAACCACTACACCACACTGGTTCACTAAATGACTTTATGATACTATCTATCCTTTTTAAAAGTTACCCAAATGGTTCATTCTATAACTTTCTAGATAATCTATCCCTAGGACTGGTTTTTCCTGTGCCCCATGCTTAGGAGGCACAGGAATGTGAAGCTTTTCCTGCTGGCAGAAGCTAATCAAAGTATTACTGTATTAGTTATCCTTTAAAGAACAGAGGGGAAAATGTGACAACTCAGCACTGACAAGCAGACACTGGAAATTCTTATCAAGCAAGCTTCAAGTTATACTGTTAGAGAGGATGAATAAAAATGAACTGAATTGTGGAAAGACCCTCACACACACACACATACACACAAACACACAGCAGGGATAGCAAGGGTGACAGTGTAGGACTGGTGGGTATGGAGTAAGCCATTTGGCAGCATCTTGCAATGACCAGCAGGAGTCCATTATCAGTTATAGACCATCTGGAACTTTAACTCAGTTTACTTCAAAGTGGGTGAAATTGCTAAAATAGTTGTTTAAGTTTGATATAGCAAGTAATTGATTGATCATGTGCCACTGCATCGGTGCTGGCTATGGGTGACCACATAGAATTTTTTTTCTAGGATTACCTGTTTCAGTTTTGATCTTCAGATCTTCCAATGTTATCCCTATCACCACTGTAATTGAGTCCCTCTATCTTGCTCCTGATCATCCTCTTCCCTGGCGACTGATACAGATTACAAATGAGGCCTTCGATGTTCAGCTCAAAGGTAATGGGGACATATTTGGACTGTAGAGAGCATGTTATGGGTGCAGTCACAAAATTGCTGCAATGAGAAATTTGCTTATTGACAATATGGGTACCTAGCAGACATGGTTCATTGCAGAAATGGCTTACCTGTTTGTTTGTTTTTTCATTTGAACTATGAGTAGGCAGTGGGAGCAAAAGAAGTTGGCTTGGACTCTTATTCACATAGTTATAACTCTGAAAGAAACATGATTTATTAGGTTTTAATATCCATCTTCATGTAATGAAGGGAGAGAAAAGTATCATTTATATTGGCCTAAAGCAAGCTAGAATACAATAATAAATTGCCTAGAAAGAAGACAGATTAGCACAGCAGATTATTTGCTACTTGCGGTGTTTGAATACTTCAATTAACACACTGATGGTTAGGATTGTCAGTGGTTGGTCTTTGATTTGGCAATGTCACTAAGCTCCAACATTTATATACACTGTGCTATAAGGTCAGCTCATCCAAAGCATGAATGATCATCTCAATCCCTTTTCTGAGTGCTGAAAGAGGGAGTGCTATGAACATCCTGCAACATGTTATCTTCTGAATTACTGGATCTATTTCCATTCCAAATTCCAAATAGAAAAACAGTCCCTCTCAGGACTACAGGGTGGGGTAGGATGAGGTGGGTGTCCCTGGTTACAGAAGATGCATTTTCTGTAGTCCCAACCCCTATTTGCCTCCTTTCATTTTCATCTGTCTCCATTTGCAGTGCAAAGCAAGCAATAAACACCAGAAAATTAGCTTTGGAAATAATAACTTCCTGCAATTGTCATTGAATTTCACTTCCCAATCATGCTGTTATGGCTGTTATCCCAACACACTGCATGAATCATTAAGATAAGGTGACCAGATTTTAACATTGGTAAAGCGGGACACCATTGACCGGGGTTCTTGATT
The DNA here is from genome assembly GCA_009733165.1 of Naja naja. Lineage (NCBI taxonomy): Eukaryota > Metazoa > Chordata > Lepidosauria > Squamata > Elapidae > Naja > Naja naja. The sequence goes on from CM019148.1 coordinate 101,185,097, forward strand.
AAAATTTCGGTCTATATATGAAACAGTTCTTGCTTAAGGCAGAACCTCCCTCCTTCCCCAAAAAGACGCGGGCCAGCCACCTTGAAAAAAAGAGCCTCCAGCACAAATAAAAAAACATGCAGTGGCAGAAATGCCAGGTTGAAGGAAAGGGGAAGAATGTCTGAAGGGGGGAGGAATTTTATGAATTCTCTTTCTCTCTCTCTCTCCCTCTCCCACACACACAGACAGATAGATTTAGGTAAAGATTCGGAGGCGGCCTCTCCCCCTCATTCCCAGGAGACTCCCACCCAGCACGGTTTTACCTCCGCAGCCTCAGGAGGGAGCAGCAGCCAGTCCCAGCGAAGCCACCCAAGCAGCGGGAAACAAAGCCTGCTCAGGCCGCAAGGCCGGGCCTGCTCTGCTCTCCCCCCCGTCTCGCAGCGAGGAGCGTTCCCCGGGCTTCTTCCGCTGCCACCACCTTCACTACACAGCAAACACCCACTCCTCCCCCTCGCCCCTCTGCAGAGCGCGGCGCTTTTGCGGAAGGAAGCCCACCCTGGGTCAGAGAAGACAACGACATGCATCCATCCCTGACACTAACACGCACAACGTGCACATTCCCTCTCTCTCTCTCTTGGCTTGCAGCTGCAGCTGCTCTCAGGCAGGGTCAGCCCAGACCCTGCAATGACAAGCCCCACCCTGAAGTTGGAACTTTCGGGCATTCTTTCTGAAAAATCGGGACTTTTTAGAAACCCTGCGGGACGCGGGACAAATTGTGAAAACTCGGGACTGTCCCGCCAAAAGCGGGACATCTGGTCACCTTACATTAAGAGCTACTACCATTATTCTATAATTAGGAAGTTCTGTGAGAGTTTGTAATGAAAACATCCAAATATCTATCCTGAACTGAACAAGTTGTATCTTTTCCTTTATTTACGGATTTCAGAAAAAAAGAATATAAAAGACTGATTTATATCAAATTAAAAATTCAATATGTTTAAGTAAGCATTATTTTCTCTGGATGAGAACAGCAACCTAACCTTTCAGGAAAGAAGGGACATTCCCTGCTCTACTTAAGAATTAAAAGTATTGAAACTGGGCCCATTTATATGTGGGCAGGCTACAGACATTTTCTTCACAACCAGAAAACAGCTCAACCTAGTGCCTTCTAGCTGGTTACAATACAACTATTAGTCACCTAACCATAACTATTGGTAGTGGAAAATTTAGCCTCACATAACTGGAGGAACTTTGCCATTTTCTGTGAATCTTCCAGAGGATGAGGAAAAGAACAGGGACTTTCCAAACATGCATCTCTATTTATTCTCTATTCTTTCTATTCTGAATGTTTACAGATAGAAGTCAGGTCTCCCTTATCCAGGGGTTTTCATCAACCATTAAACATCCCCTTCTCAATATCTACATAAGCCTGAGTGTTGGCCCACAAGAGAAAAACCTTTAATTCTGAGATGATTGCATCATTCCAAGTCCATCAAGACAACTCAGCCTACCAAAGTTGCCAAATGAGAAGGTGATGTTTGAACTTCACTCTGCTGTACATTGATCTAACATCATTTTGACTTAAGCTAGGCAACCGTGTATGCTAAATTGACATGCTATTAAGCACTGAAGACCTTGCTTCCCTGTGTGGATTTCTGGCATAGACAAAGCTCTTTTCTGCAGCAAACAGGAACTTCAGTAATAATACCTACTCTTGTTTTTGTAAACAGAGCACATAATTTCACTGCCATTGTGGCAACGACTAAGGACACCATACAGATATAAAAGGAACTGCGTGAATTGTTCATAGATGATGTGGCCTACAGCAAAAGATGTATTCCTTAAAGTGGCTTTCTCCAATCTAGTATATTGGACTGTTAGAAGAGAGTCCTGAGTTCGAAACCAGGCTGGGTCACCCAAAGAGCACACAGGGCAAGCCACTTGGAGCAGATGCAAAGTTTATTTGAGAGCATAATGTGAAGTACAGCAATCAAAGTTTGCGACGAAGTTACAATTGTCAAGTGATTACCTTTATACATTTTCTCTGTTCTGTTCAGGCTCTCTGGAAACAAAGCCCACCTTGTAGGAATTATTGGAAACTGCAATTAACTGGGTAGCCAAAAGGGGGCATGGTGGTTAGTTTATGGCATTTTTCCATTCATTTACCATATCAACTGGCTTCTTGCTTAATTAATATTGATGCTGGGGGTGGCAGGCACTCAGTGGAAGGGATCTTTTTATTAATACATGTGATATCTGTTATGTACCTGAACGGGCTGCAACCTTTGGCTAATCTCAACCACTTTGTGTGTGTAAAGGAGGGGATTTATAATGACCATTCATTTACAATGATCGAGTTACTAATGTCTGCCAACTTCCTGTCAGTTTTGTGCAAAGAGTCAAACTCGGCTGAAAGCTCAGGAAGTTCTTTGTTTTGTGGCCTAGAGTTTCCTGGGGTCACGTAAGGGCAAGATTAGTGTGTGGTCTGGCTAGAAGATATCATGGACACTTTTACTTTCTAACCGTACAATTCCATAAATTCTGACATGACTATGATTTGTGTCTATTTCTGCTAGGGAAGAAGCGGGCTTGTCCCATACGGCTTGAAGGAATTGCTGGGAAAAGATCTGGAGAAGCCTGTTAAAGAGATTCTCAATAGACTTGCTCTATTTTCTCTGTATATCAAATTGATAAAAGAAAAGAAAAAAAGCTAAATTAGGGAATTTTCAGAACAATCTGCTTCATATAAAGTTTAATTAAATATATACATAAAACTCAGATGGAATATACCTGGATATCCTGGGTAAGAATGTTAAGACTCAAAACAAAAAAAAACGTATGCAAGATCCTAAATACAAACCATTTCAGAGTCATAAATCCAAAACACAGATTCAAATGGTTGTTTATGCTTTTGACAGGTGTCCATTTCAACAAAGCATAGAATAGAATAGAATAGAATAGAATAGAATAGAATAGAATAGAATAGAATTCTTTATTGGCCGTGTGATTGAGCACACAAGGAATTTGTCTTGGTGCAAATGCTCTCAGTGTACATAAAAGAAAAGATACATTTGTCAAGAGTCAAGAATCATAAGGTACGACACTTAATGATAGTCATAGGGTACAATAAGCAATCAAAACATACTAGGAAACAGTCAATATAAATCGTAAGGATACAAGCAACAAAGTTACAGTCACAAGTGGGAGGGGATGGGTGATAAGGAGTGATGAGAAGATTAATAGTAATAGACAACAAAGACTTACCTAAATACAGTACCTAAAGGATAACAAAGATGGGAGCCAAATCTCTAAAATCAGTCTATAAGTTTATTTTTTGTTTTACACTCTCCTTAAAAATGCCAATTAATGTCTGCAGTATTTTACTTCTATGTTTTATCCAAATATTTAGATTCTTTTTTTTTCAAGGCAGATGTCCTCACAATAAAGTTTGCATATGATTAAACTAGCATATAAGCTAATTAAAGAACACAGCACCCAATAATTTTATGAGAAACACAACAAAAGTAATTCACAGTCTAGGTAAACAAAGAGGAGTTAATCTCCAGTGAGCTTTTAAAGAGTTTGCATGTAATAACAGAGGGACAAAAAGACCCCAGGGAACACTGTCTTCAAAATTAAGATTTTGGGTTATAATACAGAGTTCCCCAACCTTTCTGGCTTTGCGGTCCAGTGAGGGAGGGGGAGAGGGGTTCCATGCTAGCAGTGGGCAAGCACGCATGCTGCTTGTGCAAGTGGGGACGCACGCATGCGCACACACTCCACTTCCTTGGCCCGGTTCCAAATGGCTCAAGGCCCAGTAGTGGGTGGTGGCCAGCTACCTGGGGACCCCTGTTACAACAATACAGGTAGTCCTCGACTTATGACCACAACTGAGCCCAAAAGTTTGGCTGCTAAGTGAAACAGTTAAGTGAGTTTGCAATGTTTTGCAACCTTTAAAATGTTGTAAAGGCTATTGAGCGAATCACTACAGTTGTTAGGTTAGTAACATGGTGGTTAAGAATGTTGGTGGCAGCATTCTCAAAACTCTGTCTAGTGTAAGTGTGTGTGTGTGTGTTAGTGTGTGTATCAAAGCTAAGCATGCTTTGGAAGAGACCCATGAGCTCTGAAGTGCTTCTTTTCATTCTTTTTCAAAACATACACAGCCCCCATATAGTATTTTTTCCTTTGCCAACCATATCACAGCCTACTTTGTATTCTGGCAATGTCTTGTTTAGACAGTTCTAAACACCTTCATTAATGCTACATAGTATGGTAAAAACATTAAGCCTGCCCTCCTATTGCTAACCCTTTAATAAAAATTCCCAGGAGTCCTCTTTAGTCAGCGACAAAATGACTTACCTGCTGATTTCTGCAGAGCCCCCCTCTGTTAATGGAATAAAATCAATATAAGCCTTCTTTCTTTATTGCCCAGTTGCACCAGGTGATTCCAAACTCATTTTGCATTTCACATGTGATTCATTCCTGATCGCAATATGTTGAACAGAAAATAGTAGCCAGGTTCAGCATTTAATGAAAGGTGTAATATATCAGGAAATTATTCAAGGTCTGCAGTTAGCGGATATTGCTCCCTGATAGACTTGATGCTATTTCTATAGAGTAAATGGCAACAGAAGGTGCTGTGAATCAGTGAGCCATGCAATGCTGTAAAATACTTGAGTGTCAGGGGAAAAAATGATATGTGTTTCCAGGCTGAAAGCCCCTGGCCTGTAATGACATTGAACAGAATGCAAGCCAGCAAAAGCAGGCATATGTTTGAGCTCATGAAGCATGATTTTGACAAATGATTGGTTTAATACATCTTGCAATAAATTTGCCCTACTGCTTTCTTTTATCATCCCATAAGGGGTGCTTTCTTATATGTGACTGTTGAAACCTGGCATGTTTTAAGTGCCTCTGTTTGACAGTATTGCTGTACTTACCCTAATATTTCTGATGGAATTTATCTTTATGATTATTTTTGTTAACAATAAAGATATAATATTTAAAACTCAGGAAAAGCCTTGGTAGCTCAGGCTGTTAAATGCCTGCTGTTAAGATCCAGCTGCCTACAATTATTGTAGGCTCGAATCCCACCAGGCTCAAGGTTGACTCAGCTTTCCATCCTCTCGAGGTAGGTAAATTGAGGACCCAAGATTGTTGGGGGCAATTAGCTGACCTTGTAAAAATGCCGCTTAGTAATAAGCAGGCATATACAATGGAATGAAGGCTATTGCTGAGCACACTGGGTTGTATCCCAAAAAAAATTGTAAGCCGCCCTGAGTCTTCGGAGAAGGGCGGCATATAAATGTAATTAAAAAACAAACAAACAAACAAACAAACAAATAAATAAATAAATTCACCCTACTGCAAAGAGCACAACATAAAGACCTCTATCAACATCCAAAGAAACTTGTGTATTCATATGTAATGAAATTGTTTGAGAAATGTCACAAAGAGTAGCTAAATAGTTAATATGTTCAGCATGTATATGGAAATGACCATTGAAGTTTTAATAGATTAATAGCAGCCTACTGTGCCTCTGTTCCATCGCTTCTTTTGCTCACCTGTGAGATTTTCTTTTTTAATATAAATGTCTCTTTTCTCTGTTCCTCTTGTGATATTTTTTTATTGAAGTTAAGGAATCTATAAATATTTTATCTTCCTTTACCCACGGTGTTTATCAATCCCTTGGCCTCATGATCAATGCCTTCATGTTTTTGTATTGATGTTTCACATCCCAAGCTATCATTCCTTCACTTCCCTGTCTGTCTCTACTGATCGCTTTTAGTCTTAACGGGAGTCTTAACAAAAGTTTGCAAGCTACATTTTGTTTAATCTACTTATCTACTTTTATTCAACACCTGTTTATCCAGTCCTTTTGTACTAACTTGAATGGTGAAAGTATTACTCATAAAGTATCACTCAATACCTCTTTTATTCAGTCTTCTCCCTGTACTACCTTGAATAAAGCATTATCTGTGCTTCTTTATAGCCATTCATTAGAAAGAGAAATCATTTTTCTTTGTGTGTGTTCTGGGCTAATCATGGCAATTGTTAGTTTTACATTGATCAAAAACATTGACACAACTTGAACATACTGTAAGTGCCAAAAGGGACACGTTATGGACATGAACACTTTGAAATGTTTGTGTTTAGGTTTGGTTGAGGATACCGCCCTTCAGCAAACACAGATTGCATTTTGCTAATTCCTAAGCCAGAGTTTCTAGCCAAGATGACAGCTGTGACGCAGAGTAAGAAAACTTGTTTAATGCATGTGTAAGTATTTGAAATGCCAGCATAGATTTCTGCTGTCTCTGCACAACTTGGGCAAGAAGCCTACTCAGCTACTAAAACCATCATTCAAGGCAATTGCTCCACTTTTCTAACTTGGGTGCCTTCCAGATGTGTGGGCTTCAATGTCCAGGATTTGCAACCAATATGGCTATTGCTCTGAACGCAAAGACTTGAATAACAGAATTGGAGGAAACCTTGGAGGTCTTCCAGTCCAACTCCCTGCTCAAGCAGGAGACCCTATATCAAGGGTCTTCAACCTTGGTAAGTTTAAGACTTGTGGACTTCAACTCCCAGAATTCCTGAGCTAACATGACTGGAGGAGGACTTCTGGGAGTTGAAGTCCACAAGTCTTAAAGCTGTCAAGTTTGAAGACCCCTGCCCTATATTATTTTGGATGAATGGCTTCTTAAAAACCTCCAGTGATGTAAGACTCACAACTTCTGAAGGGAAGCCACTGATCCAGTTCTACTTGTTAATTGTTCTCACTATCAGGAAATTTCTCCTTAGTTCTAGGTTGGTTATCTCCTTGATTAGTTTCCTTCCAATATTCCTTGTCCTGCCCTTCAGGTGCTTTGGAGAATAGCTTGACCTCCTCTTCTTTGTTGCAATCCCTCAAATATTAGAACACTGCTATCATGTCTCCCCTAGTCCTTCTTTTCACTAGACTAGACACACCCAATTCCTGCATTTGTTCTTCACATTTTAGCCTTCAGCCCCCCAGAGGCTCCAACTGGTGCAGAATGCGGCCGCGCGGGTTGTGATGGGAGCTTCCCGATACTCCCATGTTATGCCCCTCCTGTGTGAGCTGCATTGGTTGCCGGTTGCCCTCCGGGTGCGATTTAAGGTTCTGACGTTAACATTCAAAGTCCTTCACGGCATGGGTCCGGGGTACTTGCGGGAGCGTCTCCTGCCGATATCAAATACCGGTCGCCCTGTGCGAGCACACAGGCTGGGACTCCTCAGGTTGCCGTCCGCACGACAATGTCGGCTGGCGGTGACCCAGGGAAGGGCCTATTCTGTATCGGCCCCTGCCTTATGGAATCAGCTACCCGTTGAGCTCCGGCTGGCTCCCGATCTCTCCTCTTTCTGGCGCGATCTAAAAACCTGGTTGTTTTTACAGGCTGGGCTGGACTGATCTCCTGGGGGAGAGGGTGGGTTTTAAATTCAATTTTAATTTGGTTTTATAGTTGTATTTTGGCTTGTTTAGTTTAATTTCTTTTTAAATAATTTATTGTTCTGTGTTTTTTATCTGTGAGCCGCCCCGAGTCCTTTTTGGAGAGTGGCGGCATACAAGTCAAAATAAATAAATAATAAATAAATAAATAATCATCTCTGTTGCTGTTCTGTGCATTGTTTCCAAAATGTCAACATCTTTTTTATACTGTGGTGACCAAAACTGGATGAAGTATTCCAAGTGTGATCTTTCCAATTCCAAGTGTCATCAAGTGAGGTGCACACATCTGAGGAGCACTTATTCATGGGCAGTCTTTCTGAACTTTCAGATAGGTTGGATCAGAACTCTAGGCTGGCTGGCAATTGGAGAAGTGGTAGTCGCATGCATCCCGAGGGCACGTGGTTGGTGGAAGTTTGGATATATAGATGGTCTCCAAGACAACTTCCCATATTTCCAAGTTTCACTATCCAGAACAGCTCGGTTTGAAATAACATACGTTTTGTTAAGCCCCAACTGATCAACTTACCAGCAGAAAAACATTGTAACTTGACAACTGGCTCTATATAATATACCTTTGCTTGTGTATTCAATTAACTGAAGGCCAAATATGTGCCTGAAATCTTTCTCTACAGCAATAATCTGAATTTTGAAATATGTGGTACCATGACAACCACAGTGTGTTTCCTTTCATGCCATTGTACATTGCTGTATGTTGTTAACAAAAGCATTTCAGAATAGCAATTTCAAAGATTGTCTTTCAAAAAGCCTACAGACAATTTTTAAATGAGGTAGTTGGGGGCAGAAATAAATGACCGAAAACATCTGTGATTCCAAAATACTCATCTAGAGAAAGGATATTTGACTGCAGCATAATGTTGTAGGATTCCAGTTTTGCATTGGCTTCCTTCTGCTTGGCTGAGTCACTCTGCTGTCTGAATCCATACTGATTATTTGATTGGGTCTATCATTATCTGTGCACAGATGTCATAGCAGGGTCCACTTTCAGATGAGGCCAACTTCTGCTTTGGGGTGGGGTGTCTCCTTTCAGTTTGAAGATTGTTACTGATAAGTGACCATCTATTTGGAGGGAGGATAAACATCGTGCAGCTCAGTGGTAGGTCATTGCTTCCTGCAGAAGGTTCATGATTCAGTCAAGTTCAGAGAAATTTGAAATGGGGCATTGAGAGATCTGCAGTCACTGTAGGGAAAACTGAGCTACTTAACCCTGATATAATCTATGGCACTACCTTCCTTTCTTCATACAATGCAGAATTCTTGCCTTTTGCTATTAAAAGCAAACCAAGGCTTGGTTTACATGAGAGTTTAACTATGCTCCATTAAATAATAAGTGTTAACTTGCACAACATATTAGGCCTTGCTTTAATATAAGTCTTATTTCATATGTTATGAGCAGATCCTCACTTTTTGATAGGCTCATTGTCTAGTATGGGTCATTTTCCCTGTTCTGAATCTAGCCCATTGCAGATGCCTCCCATATCTGAAATTGGCTTAAGAAACAACTGGAAGCAGCCTTAGAGACAAGTGGTTTACTACATTTGTCAGATTTCACCCAATGTAACAAGCCAATAAATATGGTTGATAACCACAAAGACTTCATTCACATAGCAAATGAAAACAAAACCAAACCACAATAGCCATATTGTGTAAAATTGGTCTAAAAGTGCCACTCAGTTTGAACTTGCATATTAAAACCAAATACAAATTTGGCACTCTGCCAATCTGAGTGCCAAAAAAGTATACACAAACGTTCCCTTAAAAAAAGAAAGAAACTCTTGAAATTGCTCTGTTCACATTCCTTTTTATCATGGGAAAAAAGCTACATATCCTGGTTCTTTCATCTGGAGGTGAGAATCAGCATCAGGAATGGGATGCAAATGCAGGCTTTTTAACACAGAGGAAGTGGAGGAATGGATACATAGATAATATCCATGCCAAATTAGGTTTGCCCTAAAAGTAAATATTTTCTATTCTTATCATGTGCTTCCAGTTGCAATGCTGAAAAAAGAACACCGTTAATATTAGTTTTTTGTTCTGATGAAATGCTGTCATGCAACTAGAGAAGATTCTCCAAAGACAGATACAATAAAACAGTCTTGTCCTTACAAGTCATAAAATTCCTGGTCCTGATTTTTACATTCCTTCCCTTGGATGAATCGGCTGATGCATGAAATAACTAACTTTTAATTCAACAACCTCTGCTAGACAGCTTCAGATCTCTTGAGGTATGGCATTTACGCCTCTCCTCTTATTCCTCATACACTTCAGCTGTGATGCAGCCAAAATCTTAACATTTTTGCCATTTGTAGCATTAGAGCTCCATAACGCTCGGAAATGGCTATTTTCCCACTTTCCTTTAGGAAATTCTTACATCAGCTACCTCTCTCCTACAGTTTAACCTCTGCTATCTAAATCCCCCTAAGCAATTTTATCAATAAACTTGAACTTAATCCTTTGAGTCAGTCTCACAATCCCTGTTTGTTTTTTAATCTGTTTGCTTTCGTTGCTTAGGTGAACAATTGCCTCTAGACAAGATGGACAGCACACGAATCAATCAAATAGATAAATAAATAGTCTGCACTAAATTCACCCCCACTTTGGCCATTTCATGGCCATGGAAACATATGTCCCTCTCATTCTTCAATCAGGAGGAAAGTACACTGACGTAGTAAGCTTTGTCCTTTACCATTATTCAGGGATAAACTGGCTAGCAATTGCTACCCAAAATACACATTAGGGCAATTATTTAGGTGATTCAATGATTGGTATATTCCTGGCTCTCCTTCCCCTCCTGCCCACCATCTCCTACTGTTGGAAAAAACAACAACCGCTACTTGTTGTTCTGAACATGTGGGTGTCTGTGGCGAGGGACATGGTTTGACATTCAAGCTGTCATTTGGAAAGAAAGAGATGAGTGATGATTGACTGCCTTGATGCATGCCGCAGTTGACCAAAATCAGCATGGAGAAAAACTATTTATGTAGCCACTAAGAGTCATCTACAACTTATTACAAAGCTCATAATGTTTTCTTTAGAGGAAAATTCTGTGTGAGAATTTACTGTACATACGAATCTGTGCATATGCTTGAAAGCATCTGCTTGAATGGTTTTCTCTAATCCTAAAGTTCACTGTGTTGTGGAAATTTGTGAGTTACAAAGCCAATTTCTTTAGAATTACGTGTATCTAAACCATTTAAAAAAACACGCATGCTAATTATCAAGGAGGAAATTTGATTACCATTGATTTTCATAGAACCGGAGAACTGTAAATAAAAATGCATCTGTTTTATTTTTAAAACTTCAACTCAGACTTTCTATGCTCGTGGAACAGGCTTCGCAAATAAATACAAATGCTATGTGTCACCTTTCTGCTCTTGCAAGGATAACAATACATGATATTTGATCATGTGCTAAGAATAGCAATAAAGCCAGAGATCTATTTATTAATGAGTGACCACTGAACACCTTGGGTGTGGTGTGGATAAACTGCCAAGAAAGCAGCTCAAAAAATAAAGGAATGTTGGTAAAGACTTACCTAAGTGACATATGGGTGGCATGACTGGAAAATCTTCAGGAGTAAAGATGGTATCATTAGTAAATATAGGAGACAAACATGGGTTGGGTAGTAAACTTTTAAAAATCAGACTAGAAAAGCTCCCGTGAAACTGGCTGTTAATAAAAGGGGAATAGTTCAGTTTTCTATCCCATGGAAGGGAATTCAAGTGTCTCTAATTAATAGCAATCGCACTTAGACTTATATACTGCTGTATATAGTGTTTTACAGCACTCTCTAAGCATTTTACAGAGTCAGTAGATTGTCCCAACAATATGGGTCCTCATTTTACTGACCTCAGAAAGATGGGAGGTTGAGTCAACCTTGAGCTGATCAGGATCAAACTCCTGGCAATGGGGAGAATCAGCCTGCAATACTGCATTCTAATCACTGCACCACCACGGCTTTAAATTAAAATAAATTAAATCTAAATAAGGTAAGGTGTGAGCTAAGAACTGGGGTGGTGGCATTCTAATAGTAGAATTAACTGCAAAGAATGTGCTGGTTTGCCATTTTCAATTTTTTTTTTAAATGGAGTGTTTCCCTCCTAAAATAGAAAACAGCAACATAAAAATTGTTTCTAATAAAATAAAGCCCACAACCCTTCACTACCACACACCTCCAACCCAAAGTACTTCCCCAAACAGAAAACAAACTATTAGTGAGGGCGTGCCAATTTCTTTTCTGCTAATACTTTTATTCACTATATATATAAAATACTGTACAGAGATTATGTGATGGCAAAAAGCCCATCTTCTATAAATTGGATAACATAATTAATGTTTGCTTCATCTAATAATCCCTTTTTGGGTCACAATCACAACTCTTTCAGATACACAAGCAACAGCTCTGTTTTTTTCTAACTCTGCATGGAAGAGTGAAGGGTCATAAAGGTTTTATTCCTGTTGTTGTTCACAAAACACACTTTCATTTCTCCATGGTAACTACTGAGTAACCAGATAGAGACACCATCCTACACAAATGTTTACCTAGAAATATTAAGGCTTTTGTGAAAATAACCTGAGATTGCTGAGTTCCAGTTGAAAGCCATCAGCGAAGACTCTTAGATTTCTACTGTTCTTGAAGTTAGACAATACTTTTCTGTTTTTGGGAATCATTTTGCAAAAATGGATTGTTTATAAGGTCAACAAAGATATATTCACCAACACAAAGTTCAACCTAAACCAAGAATCTCTTTAACTATAGGTCTCTAATAGCTTAGTAAACAAAGAAGTCCACAGCTTGCTGGTATAGCACACGATTTGATGCAGAAAGTTCATCCATGAATGCTCCCTTTTGATTTATTTGAGAAGTGTAATGGGGTTGATGGAAAGGCCTCAATGGCATGAAATATTGAAAAAAAAGGGCAGTTGATGATGGTACTACCAACAGTTACACTACAGTAATGGTTGGTATTTGAAGTGGCACCTTTGTTTAAAAATGAAGATGGAATATGCTGTTATAATTCTCTTATACAAAGGAAAGAGGAACAAACGACCAGACTCAAGTTATCCTACTTTGGTCACATTCTGAAAAGACTTAGGCTGCCTGAAGAAATCTCTGATACTGAGAAAGGTGAAAGGAAAGAGAAGAGGATGACCAGCACCAGGGTGGAGTAGCTCACTTACAGTGGTGATGGATGCACTGTTTGAAGAACTGAAAGACCAGGTTAGGGACAGATTGTCACAGAGAAAATCTGTATGTTCATTAAGAGTTGACCCCAACTTAATGGCACATGCTGTAATCAAATAAATATAAAGGGAAAGATAATAATAATAAATGCAAACCATACAGGTGGATCCTTTTGTCAAGTACATTGGGAAAGTACATTCCATCCAATAGAAAGGATACAGAATAATAATTAGTGCAGTTTGGGAAATGGAACATTTTTACACTGGAAAGAGCTGTTCAATTCAAACTGTTGCTGGTAGACAAATGCATTAATGTGAAAAAGTTGTAATTTAGAGGAAGTGGCAAAATATTTTGAGTAACTCAAAATTGGTTATAGAATTCATTAAGAATGGTATATGATAGGAGCAAAATGTCCCGCTGCCTGGAGGCGGTACGGATCTGGATGGGGAGGAACAGGCTCCAGCTCAACCCAGACAAGACTGAGTGGCTGTGCCTACCAGCATCTCAGGTTATCCAAGAAATTCCATCACTGACCATGGGGGGAGGGGTGTTGCCCCCCATGGATAGGGCGCGCAACTTGGGTGTCCTCCTGGATGCATGGCTAAGTATGGAGGAGCAGGTGGGAGCCATCGCCAGGAGGGCATTTGCCCAGGTTCGCCTGGTGCATCAGTTGCGCCCCTATTTGGACTGGGATGCCTATGCACGGTCACCCATGCACTCGTTGCTTCCCATCTTGACTACTGCAATGCTCTTTACCTAGGGCTGCCCTTGCGGACTATACAGAGGCTTCAACTGGTGCAAAATGCGGCTGCGTGGGTAGTGATGGGAGTGACCCGATACTCCCATGTGACACCTCTCCTGCGTGATCTGCACTGGTTGCCAGTTGCCCTCCAGATAAGATTCAAGGTGCTGGTATTAGCCTATAAAGCCCTTCATGGCCAGGGTCCAGGGTATTTGCAGGAGCGCCTCCTACCACCATCGAGTTCCAATCACCCAGTGCGCTCCCGACAGGACCTCCTTGGGTGCCGTCGGCCAGACAATGTCGGTTGGCAGTCCCCCGGGGGAGGCCTTCTCTGTGGGGGTACCCAGCCTGTGGAACCAGCTGCCCCTGGGGTTGTGGCTGGCTCCCAACATTCGTTCCTTCTGCCGTGAACTTAAAACTTGGCTGTTTGGACAGGCCAGCCTGGATTGAGATTGGTAGGGGTCTTTTTTAATTAATTTGGTTTTATCGTATTTTAGGGATTTATTTGGATGGCTTTTATATTTTTATGCCTGTATTTATGTTTTGTACTTCGAGTCTTCCTGTGACAAGTAGATGGGGCAGCATAAATAAATAAATAAATAAATAAAAAACATGTACAAGAATACATTGGTTAGTGAATAATTCAATATTAGCAGAAAGTGAGGGTGCATCATATATTTTTGCTATGAAATATATTTAAGAATGCATAAAATACTTGTGATGTTCAAAGTGTGACAGAGGCATAAATGTGTAGACATGCAGGTGAATAGAGGTGACATCTCAAAGTATATGAGACATGCAGGTGAATAGAGGTGACATCTCAAAGTATATTACCTAGATCCATGCCAATCGGGTTTCAGGCCCAGATACAACATGGAGATGGCATTGGTCGCTGATGGATGATCACTGGAGGGCTCGGGACAGGGGTTATTCCTCTGTCTTAGTCCTATTAGATCTCTCAGCAGCTTTCGATACCATGGACCATGGTATCCTGTTGCAGCACCTCAGGGGTTGGGGTTGGGAGGCACCGTTCTTCGGTGGTTCTCCTCCTACCTCTTGGGGTGCTCGCAATCAGTGTTGGCAGGAGGGCAGAGGTTGGCCCCGCCCTGCAGGGTGCCTCAGGGGTCGGTCCTCTCTCCCCTCCTGTTCAACATTTATATGAAGCTGCTGGGCAAGATCATCCGTGGTTTTGGGGTGAGATATCATCAGTATGCTGATGATACTCAACTTTACATCTCCACCCCAAACCAACTCAGTGATGCCCTCTCCGTGATGTCCCGTTGCCTGGCAGTGGTACAGATCTGGATGGGGAGGAACAGGCTCCAGCTCAACCCTGCCAAGACTGAGTGGCTGTAAGTACTGGCATCTCAAGTGATCCAGAGTGTTCCATCGTTGGTTTTGCGGGGAGAGGTGTTGCCCCCCGTAGACAGGGCTTGCAACTTGGGTGTCCTCCTGGACTCACAGCTCAGTTTGGAGGAGCAGGTGGGAGCCGTGCCCAGGGGGGCATTCACCCAGGTCCGCCTGGTGTACCAGTTGTGTCCCTACCTGGACCAAGATGCGCTAGGCACAGTCACTCATGCGTTTGTTACGTCCCGGATCGACTACTGCAATGCACTCTACATGGGGCTTCCCTTGAGGACCACATGGAGGCTTCAGCTGGTGCAGAATGCGACCGTGTGGGTTGTGATGGGGATGTCCCGATATTCCCATATTACACCCCTCCTGCGCTGAAGCTGCATTGGTTGCCGGCTGCCCTCCATGTGAGATTCAAGGTGTTGGTGCTTACCTACAAAGCTCTCCATGGCTTGGGGCCAGAGTACTTGCAGGAATGTCTCCTGCCAGCATCAAATACCAATCGCCTGGTGCAGCCCACAGACAGGGCCTCCTTGGGGTACCGTCAGCTAGACAATGTCAATTGGCAGTCCCTAGGGGGAGGGCCTTCTCTGTGGGGGCACCCACTTTGTGGAACCAGCTTCCCCTGGAGCTATGACTGGCCCCTGACCTTCACTCCTTTCATCGCGGCCTAAAGACTTGGTTATTCAAACAGGACTAAGGGGTGGGGTTGTTTTAAAATTTTAAATGTTTGTAAATGGGTTTTAATGATTATTTGGTTGAATTTGGTTTAATTCCTTTTTAACTTTTGTATTTGTATGATTGTTTTTATGTGAGCTGCCCTGAGTCCTTCAGGAGAGAGGGCGGCATATAAGACCAAATAATAAATAAATAAATATTCAATCATATGGTGCAATAAAGAACCCAGATCTAAAAAATAATAATGCCTGAAAGGTCAAGATTTGATAAGGAAAATTGAGACAATGCTTATAACCTACACATCAGTGATGAAAAAGTAGATAAATGTGTGTATCTTTGTAAAATGTTTATTAAAGATGGAATAGATGGAGAGAATTTAACTGTAAATGCTGATAGAAAAATAATGGTAGAATGTAGTACTAATATCTGTCAAAAGAAGTTAAAATTGCTATAAGTTATTTATATGGAAATAAAAGTTGGATATAGCAGGGGGAAAAACATAAAAGTTGGCATCTAGTGGGAACATGTAATGTAAGAAATATGATGATCAAACAAGAAGAGACAGGGTCAAGAATGAGTGGACTGATTGGATGTGGACTGAATCCGAAAGTGAGTGACCCATTGGAAAGAAATGTACTAAGGTTGGATCATATATGAATGAAGACTGAATCACAAATAAATACAGTATATGAGGGGCCCTTGGTGCTCTCTGAGTTTGTTTTCTTGCAGACATTTCATTACCCAAACTAGGTAACATCATCAGTGCTAGTAAGGAGTGCTGTTTGCTGTCAGTTTATATTCCAGTGCAGGTCTTCAAATTTGGCAACTTTAAGACTTGTGGGCTTCAACTCCCTTCTTAAAGTAGCCAAGTTTGGGGACCCCTGTTCTAGTAGCTTGCCTGTCAGTAGGAGTGGGGGATGATCTTGGATTCTTTGATTGGGCTGTTGGCTGTTGGCTTCTTTGGCAATTTCTTGATTGGGGAATTATTTACTTCCTAGTCTGATGTTAATCTTCAAATTAATCTATGCCAGGGGTGTCAAACTCGTATTGTCACATCGTCACATGACGTATGAGGACTTTAACCCCCCCTTCACTAAACCGGGCATGGGTGTGGCCCACATGTGACGCATCTGGCCCACAGGTTGGGAGTTTGACAGCCCTGATCTATGCTGATCTGGGTGCTTGAGTCATTTTGTTCCTTTTTGGGCTAGGTTATAGTCTCTTTTGCACAATCATGTACATACAGTATATGATTGTAGAATCAATGGGTCAAGAGGAAAGCATAAAATGAAAAAGTCGTGGCTAGATGGAGTTGATGACAACCTCAAAAAGTGAGAAATATAAAGTATATGAATTAGCAGCATTTCACAGTACTTGTGAAAAAAGTTTGGTTTGCTAGAACATATGGAGAAGTTAGTGAATGTTCTTGGTGTAAACTAGATTTAATTACATTTCTTTTTCTCATCTCTTGAGTTTAATATTGTTTCTCATTGCTTCTCATTCTCTGTTTTCCCTACTTTTCATAATGTCGGTTACAATATACTTGCAAAGGAATAGCATGTTGGGTATATACAGGTCGAATATTAACTTGAGCAATTTTAACAATTTCTCAAGAGACCAGAAACTGCAGGCAGAAATACATTTAATTATGCCTTTCAAGCATTCATGTGTGAATTGAATTGGAAAATAAAAATAGCAATCTTTGATGTATAATTTTATACTGCAAACAAACAAATTACATTAGAACACCCTTTTCACTAATGAATTGTGTCAGGGTGGGTAGGTAGAGGTTTTCAGAGGTTTTTGAAGTCTTCTATATGCAGTTTGACATGGAAAAAAACAATGGATCAACCATTTGAGCCAGTTAATAT